>JAPDNY010000011.1:99416016-99491016 GCA_029375565.1 Gekko gecko
GGGAGGGGAAGGGAAAGGAGATTGTAAGTCGCTCTGAGACTCCGAGGTAAGGCCGGGGCATAAATCCAGTTTGGGGTAGTGGTTAAGTGTGTGGACTCTAATCTGGGGGAACTGGGTTTGATTCCCCCACGCCTCCACTTGCAGCTGCTGGATGACCTTGGGCAGGCCGTAGTTCTCTCAGAGCTGTCCTTGAAAAAGAGCAGTTTCTGGTCAGAGCTCTCTCAGACCCACCTACCTCACAGGGGGTCTGCTGTGGGAAGGGAAAGAAGTTTGTAAGTTTGTAAGAAGTTTGTAAACCACTCTGAGACTCCTTTGGGGAGTGAAGGGTGGGGTATAAATCCAATCTCTTCTTCTTCTTCAGTGTCTGAAAAATATGCCCCCGGGGAATACACAGGAAGCTGCCTCACACTGTATCAAAACACTGGTTCATCAGGGTCAATATTGTCTACCCAGATTGATGGCAGCCCTATAGCCAGGATTCTTTTAAGTCAGGGGGCATTTAAATTTCTTAGGGGGCACTGACTAACCAAACTAAAGGAATACCTGGCTCCTTCCCTGCACTCCCCACCACTTGGGGGCCCTGGGCTGGATGGGAAGCCAGGGGGCATAAGAACATAAGAGAAGCCAATGTTGAATCAGACCAATGGCCCATCTAGTCCAACACTCTGTCACACAGCGGCCAAAATATACCAGGTGCCATCAGGAGGTCCAGCAGTGGGGCCAGGACACTAGAAGCCCTCCCACTGCTGCCCCCTCCAGCACCAAGAATACAGAGCATCCCTTGCCCCAGAGTCCCTATCTATGCCCTGTGGCTAATAGCCACTGATGGACTTCTGCTCCAGATGTTTCTCTAATTCCCTCTTGAAACTGTCCATGCTTGCAGCTGCCACCACCTCCTGTGGCAGTGAATTCCATGTGTTAATCATAATCTACTTTGCGAGCTCCTGGCATTCAAGTTGTCAGCAAGCGGTTTGCCTAGTGCGTAGATCCGTTTGCTCTGGAGCCCTCTTTCACATCACCAAGCTGACTTATATTGAATCAGACGATCGGTCCATCAAGGCCAGTCTTGTCTACTCAGGCTGGCAGCCTCTCTCCAGAGTCTCAAAGCAGAGGACTTTCCCATCGCCTTTTGTCCTTTTAATTGGAGATGCCAGGGACTGAACCTGGGACCTTCTGCATGTAAAGCAGGTGCTCTGCCACTGAGCCACAGGCCCTCACGTGAAATTGCCTTAGACTGAACCTGACCAAGGTCAATCTTGTCTACTCAGACTGGCAGATGCTCTGCAGCGTCTCAGGCAGAGGTCTTTCCCATCACCTACTGTCTGGTCCTTTTAACAGGAGATGCCGGGGATTGAACCTGGGACCTTCTGCATGGTCAAGCAGATGCTCTGCCACTGAGGTCTTCCCCATCACCTCTTGCCTGGCCCTTTCAACTGGGGATACTGGGGACTGAACCTGGCTGGGATCTTCAGCATGCCAAGCAGATGCTCTGCCCCTGAGGTCTTCCCCATCACCTCCTGCCTGGCCCTTTCAACTGGGGATACTGGGGAATGGACCTGGGACCTTCAGCATGCCAAGCAGATGCTCTGCCACTGAGGTCTTTCCCATCACCTTTTGCCTGGCCCTTTCAACTGGGGATACTGGGGATCGAACCTGGGACCTTCTGCATGCCAAGCAGATGCTCTGCCCCTGAGGTCTTCCCCATCACCCCCAGCCTGGCTCTTTCAACTGGGGATGCTGGGGATCGAAACTGGGACCTTCTGCATGCCAAGCAGATGCTCTTCCACTGAGCCATAGCCCCTCTTTACAGCTCTCCAGGGTCTCAAGCTGAGGTCTTTCACATCACCTGCTGCCTGGTCCTTTTAACTGGAGATGCCGGGGATTGAACCTGGGACCTTCTGCGTGCCAAGCAGATGCTCTGCCACTGAGCCACGGGCCCCACAGTCGCGGATTCCCCTGCCAAGGTCTTTCTGTCTTCCATCTGGCAGGCAGCTAACACCCAACTCTCCGCCTGCTCTTCGGAGGGACTTTGATTTAAGGAGCTGGTTCGGAGAAGCCCCGCCCGGCCCCATCCCTGATTGGCTCTCCCCTCTCGACCCCTCCCCGGCGATTGGCTGCAGCCTCTTCCCACCGCGACACTCCCCCTCCCCTCCTCCCCCCCCCCCCCCAGACCCTGGCAGGGCGAAGAGAGGGAAACCCGGGCAGATTTTTCCCCCTGCAGGACGGGCGCGTTGGGCATCCGGCGGAGGGGCTGCTGGCCGCGCCGGAGTACCGGCGGGAACGGGGCTGGCCGCGATCCCGAGCCGCTTTGCATCTTGAGCCGGATCCAACCCCCCCACCCCCCCTCCCCCCAGTCCTGCAGAAATCCTGCCCGGAGAGCCACTGATCCTTTGCAAAAAAAAAAAAGTTTAAAATTGCAAGCTCTCCCCGGCCTCCCCGTTCCCGGCTTTGAGAAAGATTTCGCCTGCAAGGGGTTCGCCAAGCAGCCCGGGAAGAACGCGTGGAGGCGAATGCCGTTGCAGCCCTGCTTTGGAGAGGGGATTTTTGTGTCTTTTCCTTTTCTTGCCATTCTTTTTTTCCTGCAAAAGCAAAGCCCGCCTCGCCTCCTCCTCCCGCGTTGCCTCGTCTGGCCCGCCCGCCCGGGCCCCGATCCGAGCTCCGGGGCGCCCCTCGCCCGGGAGCCCCCCGCGGACTTCTCCCCAGACAGACTGCGGCGCGTCTCCTTCCCCTCGTGGCGAAGCCCGGCTCTTCCCCTCTGGCGGGACGCCTCCCCTACCCAACGTGCAATGGTAAGAGGCTCACTTTCTTGCAATTCCTGGGGACTCCCCCCCGCCCGCCCCCCCCCATTTCCCTGGGTTTTTGCAATCTGCGGGGGCTCCGGAGCCGGGCAGGGAAAGAGGGATTTGCAAAAGAAAGAGAGAGAGAGAGAGACAGAGCTTTTCTTGCAGAAAGGTGTTGCGGCAGGACAGATTAAGGCTTTGGCTTCCACGGCGGCGATTCTCGCATCGGAAATCGCCCCGGCCCAGCCGCAGAGAGGCAGCGTGGCCGGTCGTGATGGAGAGGTGACACATGGCTCCCATGCTCCGGGTGTGTGGAGGGGGTTGGGGAGGGGTGGGGGGAAAGGAGAAACAATCATCTGGCTGGATAGCGTCGGTATGTGGCTCACGTCTGCTTGGGCTACGGTAGGGCTGGGCCATTGCAAGCGCCCCCCCCCATATTACCCCCCACACACACATCCACCCACCCCGGTCAAGGTGATGGTTATCGATGCGCGGAACTGATTCCCAAACCGGTTGGAAGCGCTTGCGTTTACACTGGGGTGGGGGAGAGGAAGGCGCTGCCCCCCTCCCAGGCATGGGAGGTTGGGTGTGAAGGAAAGGGCCAATATGCGCCAGGCCCATAGACACAGCGGGGCGTCTCGGGGCCCGGCCCCCCAACTTACTGCCAAGGCCCCCTGGCTTCCCACCCAGCCTCCTGACTTCCAATTTTTTAATTTGTGGTGCTCATTCGGGTGTGTGAGTGTGGGATACCCCCTGACTTATTTAAAGCCCCCCCCCAGATTAAAAAATCCTGGCTTCGGACCTGATATGCACCCCTTCCCCCCCTTCCCTAATGCATATTGTGTTCCTGAACACGGGTTGTTGATCAGCTCAGAATTATTCCCAGCCAAGCGCCGAAAGGAACAATTCTAAAAAAAAAAAAAAAAATTGGAAAAAGGGGGAAGCCAGCATTCTCGCGGCGACGGAGGGGTTAAAAATCCTCGCAGCCCATGTGTCTCCGAGTGTGTGGGTATGTGCTTTCCCCACGCCTGCTATTTGGACAGCTGGTTGCAATATTGTGGCGCTCCCAGTGAAAGAAAAAGGCAGCAGAGGGACCTTCAAGGGCTTCCCGGCCTGGGGTTTTGAAAGGGGGATCGGGGCCTGGATGGGGAACTTGGGTGGGACCTTGGCTACGAAGCCGTGGAGACATCTCCTCTCTCTGGGCTGTCTCCGACAGGGAACGTGTAGGCGAGAAGATGTGATGGTGGGGGAGATGCGTGGCGAGGTGTTATGGGGGCTCTCCAGAGCATGGGCCCGAGGAAGTTAGAAGACAGTTTGCGGCTGGAGACGAAAAGGGGGAATATATTGACGTGCTTACCCCCAGGTAGGGGCCGTGGGTCAATGCGCAGAGCATCTGTGGGGCATGTGGAAGATCTCAGGTTCATTCCCTGGCATCTCCAGTTAGAAAGGGCCAGGCAGCAGGTGCAGGAAAGACCTCAGCTTGAGATCTTGGAGAGCGGCCGCCAGTCTGAGTCGGCACGACTGAGCTTGATGAACTGAGGGTCCGATTCGGTAGAAGTTGGCTTTGTGTATTTACGTATACAGTTGTTGGCAGGCAGGACCTTCACCTGAGACTCTGCAGAGCATCTGCCGGTCTGAGTAGACAGTCTTGACCTTGACGGACCGAGGCTCTGATTTTCAGATGTATGCATTCACTTCCTTGCAATTTCTGGGAACTCCCCCCGATCCCCAATTTCCTTGGGTTTTTGTAACCTGTGAGAGTTCCGGATTACAGCCAACGATGCCTGCGCATGTCAGCGTGAAAATCTGACCCGGACAGGTTTTCACTGTAATCCGAAAGATGTGGCATATTTTGGTAAAATCAGGGCATTTCGGTTCCCCTTTGAGATTTGGGACTGAGATGCCGTGGAAGTCGGAGACTTTTCACGGGAGCTGATTGGAAGACAAATTGCGCTTTTCTTGCACACCCAGTGCCAAGGGTAAATCTTGTGATTGCAGGGCCGGGTAGGGGAGGTGAAGAAAGGCACGTCTGCGAGATTAATGTAGGTTTTTATACTCCCCTTATAGGGCACTGGAACAGTTTAAGTTCTGTGTAGGGAACTGTACAGTGCGTGAAAATCCCCTCGTAGCAGGTGGTCCAGGTGAATACGCCATTTCATTTGACTTGAGGGTTTTATTGATGCTTGTTTATTTATCTTTGTTTGTATTTATTTACTTGGGTGTTTTGCATGTAAGAGCAGAAAATGCCTGCACAGGGTACGATGCACCACGGTTATTTTGAACTTGGATGCTTCTTGAACACAGGGGTGCTAGTTTGGGTTGTTTCAAAGGCCTGCTGTTGGACACATGCAAGATTAGATTGCAAAACAAAACCAAAAAAGTAACAATGGTTCTTAATAGCAATGACGGTTTAGCTCCTTTCTTGCCCGTTTAGCTGCTTTTTAATAGCTGGTTTCGTGTAGCGGTTAGGAGTGTGGGCTCTGATCTGGGAGAACTGTTTTGGATTCCCCACTCCTCCTCCCCATGCAGCTGCTGGTGTGACCTTGGGTCAGTCACAAGTTCTCTCAGAGCTGTTCTCTCAAGGGCAGTTCTCGAGAGAGCTCTCTCAGCCCCACCGACCTCAGAGGGTGTCTGTTGTGGGGAGGGGGAGGGAAAGGAGATTGTAAGTCGCTCTGAGACTCCTTCAGGTAGCGAAAGGTGGGGTATAAATCCAAACCCCTCCTCCTCACCCTCTCGCCCCCCCTCATCTTAATTCTGTCAATCGGGGGTCTAGAAACTGTGTTATGGCGCCATGCAATTAGCGGTTTGGTTTTAATGGTTGGATCTTGGATTGTCGATCATTTCTCTGATTATACGTATCGGTTGTGAACCTGAGTCCGCTCATGGGAAGGACGGTATACAAACCTAATAAAGTAAGTAAGTAAGAACATTTAATTTTTTTAAAAAAATGCTTGTTGCTGAGTATTTCAGGCTGAAGTCGAGAGAGGTTTCAGAGGGGAGAACATGAGGTGGGCTTTAAAAGTGTCGAGCTCAGAGGGAAGGTCGTGTCAATAACTGTCTGTCGTGGCTGTTTCCCTCACGGTGGTTGGAAAGCGCTTTTGAATCCCAGATAATTTATGGTAACCCTGTAGAGTTTGCAAAGCTAGAGATGGAGGAGTACTATGTACAGTTCCGGTCTCCACACCTCAGAAAGGATATTAAAGCACTGGGAAAAGTGCAGAAAAGGGCAACTTGAACGATAAGAGGGTTGGAACACTTTCCCTATGGAGAAAGGTTAAAGCGCTTGGGGGCTCTCTAGCTTGGAGAAACAGCGGCTGAGGGGTGCCGTGATCGAGGTTTACAAGATTATGCATGGGATAGAGCCATCGAGAAAGATGTCCTTTTCTCCCTTTCTCACAATGCAAGAACTCAAGTGGGCACTCAATGAAATTGCTGAGCAGTCGGGTTAGAATGGATAAAAGGAAGTACATCTTCGCCCAAAGAGTGATTAACGCATGGAATTCACTGCCACAGGAGGTGGTGGCAGCTACAAGCATAGACAGCTTCCAAAGGGAATTAGATAAGCATATGGAGCAGAAGTCCATCAGTGGCTATTAGCCACAAGGTACAGATAGGAACTCTCGGTATGGGGCAAGTGATGCTCTGTATTCTTGGTGCTTGGGGGGGTCAAAAGTGGGAGGGCTTCTAGTGTCCTGGCCCTACTGCTGGACCTCCTGAGGGCACCTGGTATTTTTGGCCACTGTGTGACAGTGTGTGGGACTGGATGGTCCACTGGCCTGATTCAACATTGGCTTCTCTTATGTTCTTAGGTGTTCAGAGGTGGTTTGCCCCGCCTGCCTCTATACAGACTTCCTTGGTGGCCTCCCATCCAAGTACTAACCAGGGCCAACCCAGCTTAGCTTCCCAGATCTGACAAGCTCAGGTCAGCCGTAGCATTGGTTTCTGTCAACGACCAGATGCGGGTCTGATCCCGGGGCTGAGAAAGTGGATGTATCTCTTTCCTGAGGTTCGGCACCACGGACAGTTTCTTAAACCCTGACCTTCCATCTTCTCGACACAGAAAGTAAGCTCCGCTGGAACCCAAGCAAGCACTGCTGCAACCAGAGTCCTTTTCATAAACAGGTCCCACTTCTGGAGAATTATTTTCGTTACAGTGTCCAGAAGTGGTTGCCGAAGAGGCTGGTGGCAGTATAAAGACAAACTGATTTATTGTGGCAAATGCTTCTGATGACCGGAGCTGGCTTTGTCGGAGGTGTGAAGTGTTATCCTCCGTTGGTAGATACTGACGCATCAAGAGAATCAGGTGCAGGGAAGAAAGGGTTGTCAATGTCGGGGTGGAAAGGCCGTTCCCGATGTTTCTGTGCGGATCCCAAATGGATTCAGGGTGACCACAGTCATTGCAGCCACAGTCATTGGCGTCCGAGCTATCTATATAGCTGTGCCATGCTATTCTAACACTTGTAGGGATCAAGAAATCTATTATTTGAATGTCTCGCCGAATACATGTGAATTCTGCTTGATAATATCCAGGAGTTCGTGCAAACTCAGATGTGTATCTAATCACTGATGTTGAACTATCTGCTATAGCCAGTTTGGTGTAGTGGTTAAGTGCGCGGACTCTAAATCTGGGAGAACCGGGTTTGATTCCTCACTCCTGCACTTGCAGCTGCTGGATGACCTTGGGCAAGCCATAGTTCTGTCAGAGCTGTTCTTGAAAGAGCAGTTTTCAAAAGAGCTCTCTGAGCCCCACCTCCCTCACAGGGTGTCTGTTGTGGGGAGGGGAAGGGAAAGGGAGTTTGTCAGCCGCTCTGAGACTCCTTTGGGTAGTGAAGGGTGGGGTATAAACCAATCTCCTCCCTTCTTTTTCTTCTCCTTCTTCTCCTCCTCCTCCACCTCCTCCTCCTCTTCCTCCTCCTCCTCTTCCTCCTCCTCCTCTTCCTCCTCCTCCTTCTCCTTCTCCTTCTCCATCCTCCTCTTCTTAAGTGGTGCAGGTATTTCTGTTTCCTCCCCAAGTTCTCATTAAAAAAACCCAAAACAAAACGGAAAAGACTGTTTTTGCCTCTACTGGTTCAAATTTCCACAAATGTTTGGTGTAGTGGTTAAGTGCGCAGACTCTAATCTGGGAGAACCGGGTTTGATTCCCCCACTCCTCCACTTGCACCTGCTGGTGTGACCTTGGGTCAGTCACAAGCTCTGGCAAAGCTGTTCTTGAATAAGAGCCATTTCTGTCAGAGCTCTCTCAGCCCCACCTACCTCCCAGGGTGTCTGTTGTGGGGAGGGGGAGGGAAAGGCGTTTGTAAGCCGCTCTGAGACTCCGAGTGAAAGGCGGGGTCTAAATCCAATCTCTTCTTCTTCTCTTCTAATGTAGGCTTTGGATATTATTTAGCAGCTCCGTGTTTTGTGTGAGGTACACCTCCAGGGAGCTGAGCCCCCTTACTGTATACCTACAGCCGTTGGCACGCAAGGGTGTGCGTGGTAAGGCAAAATGAGGTGAAAAGTGAACGTCAAGTCACAGCGGACTTATGGCACCCCCAGAGGGGTTGTCAAGGCAAAAGGTGTTAAGGGGTTGTTTGCCTCTCTGTAGTGACCCTGAGCTCCCTTAATAGCCTCCCATCCAAAGACTAACCAGAGGTGACCCTACTTACCTTCTGAGATTTCACAGAGAGCCAGTTTGGTACAGTGGCTAGGAGCACAGTCCCTCATCTGGGAGAACCGGATTGGATTCCCCCACTCCTCCACATGCAGCTGCTGGTGTGGCCTTGGGTCAGTCACAAGTTCTCTCAGAGCTGTTCTCTCAGGAGCAGTCCTCGAAAGAGCTCTCTCTCAGCCCGGCCAACCTCACAGGGTGTCTGTTGTGGGGAGGGGGAGGGAAAGGGATTATAAGCCACTCTGAGACTCCTTTGGGTATAAATCCAATCTGTTCTTCTTCTGGGTTAGTCACAAGCTCTGGCACAGCTGTTCTTGAAAAAGAGCAGTTTCTGTCAAGAGCTCTCTCAGCCCCGCTTACCTCACAGGGTGTCTGTTGTGGGGAGGGGAAGGGAAAGGAGTTTGTAAGCCACTCTGAGACACCTTTGGATAGTGAAGGGTGGGGTATAAATCCAATCTCCTCTTCTTCTTCTTCTTCTTCTTCTTCTTCTTCTTCTTCTTCTTCTTCTTCTTCTTCTTCTTCTTCTTCTTCTTCTTCTCCTTCTTCTTCTTCTCCTTCTTCTTCTTCTCCTTCTCCTTCTCCTTCTCCTCCTTCTTCTTCTCCTTCTCCTCCTCCTCCTTCTCCTTCTCCTCTTCCTGCTCTCCTCCTCCTCCTCCTCCTTTTTCTTCTTCTAGATTGGGCTAGCCTGGGGCATCCAAGTCAACAGGTCCTGTTTTGCAGGTCGGAGGGGGGTCATAGATCTCAAAAGATCATAGCAGATCCAGTCTTTATAATGAATTGCTACCTCGTTCTGTCTCCCATGTACTGGCAAATGGAACGTTCCCTTCCAAACATTCCCTGGACCACACGGGGTTTTCGCCCCTCTCTCCTAAGGGATTTCTCATTTTTCAGCTCCAGAAAACAAACTGCTTTCTAGACCTTTGGAGAGACGGCAGTTTGTTCTCACGCATTCTCCGAGGTTCAGAAGGGCATTTTTAAAAATAAATTTGAACTGGTGCAAACGAACAGCCCAGGAGAGCACCTTTACAAGGGAACGGGATTCGAGTCTGCCGCAATCCTTATTGTGGGTATGACGTACTTTTTCCTGTGTTGTCTTTACTTTGCAATGCAGATGCGGTGTTATTCATACCTGGCCTTAGTCTGTAGTTTGCATGGTGCTCTAATTCTGTGACCCCAGCCCTGTCGCATTGGTGGTCTTTCGCTGTTCAATAGTGCCGTTTATATCCTGAAGTTTATATCCCGGACGGTTTCTTAAACTGAGTCTCGATTAGAAAGGCAGACTGTAAAGTAAATAAAATCTCTGGAAAAAAATGGTACAGGGGGTGGTCAAAAGGGCCGTCAGCTCATAGCCGATTGATGGTGACCTTTATGAGGCTTTCAAGGGAAGAGCTGTTCAGAGGTGGTTTGCCAAATGCCTGCCTCTGTGTAGCGACCCTGCGTAGCGACTTCCTCGGTGGTCTCCCATCCTGCTTAGCTTCCAAGATCTGATGAGACTGGGACATCCAGGTCAGAGCAAAACAAAAACAAAAAACACACACAAAAAAAATGGGAGCCAGGGCTGTGCGTCTTCATCCAAAGAGTCATTAACACATGGAATTCACCGCCACAGGAAGTGGTGGCAGCTACAAGCATAGACAGCTTCGAGAGGGAACTGAATAAACCTATGAATCAGGGGTCCATCAGTGACTATTAGCCACAAAGTATAGATGGAACACTATGTCTGGGGCAGTGATGCTTTGTCTTCTTGGTGCTTGGGGGGGCAACAGTGGGAGGGCTTTTGGAGTTCTGGCTCTGCTGGTGGACCTCCCGATATCACCTGGGTTTTGGCCACTGTGTGACACAGAGTGTGGGACTGGATGGGCCATTGGCCTGATCCAACATGGCTTCTCTTATGTTGTTATGGCCCTGCTGGTGGACCTCCTGATGTCACCTGGTTTCTGGCCGCTGTGTGACGCAGAGTGTTGGACTGGATGGGCCATTGGCCTGATCCAAAATGGTTTATCTTCTGTTGTTGTGGCCCTGCCGGTGGACTTCCTGATGTCACCTGGTGTTTTTGGCCACTGTGTGACACAAAGTGTTGGACTGGATGGGCCACTGGCCTGATCCAACACGGCTTCTCTTCTGTTATGGCTCTGCTGGTGGACCTCCTGCTGGCCCCTGGTTTTTGGCCACTGAGTGACACAGTGTTGGACTGGATGGGCCACTGACCTGATCCAACATGGCTTCTCTGATGTTCTTATGCCCCAGAACAGCCCCCTCCCATGTAATCACCAAACCTCGGAACATACGGGTCATAATACAGAAAACAATGCCTCTGAGTGTGTCCACAGCTCCTTTCCCTCACTATAGCTAGCTCAGAGAATCTGGGATCCTTCTTTTGGTGTTGTGGTCAGGAGCATGAACTCTAATCTGGGAGAACCGGGTTTGATTCCCCAGTCCTCCACGTGCAGCTGCGGGTGTGACCTTGGGGCAGTCACAAGTTCTCTCAGAGCTGTTCTCTCAAGAGCAGTTTCTGTCAGAGCTCTCTCAGCCCCGCCCACCTCCCAGGTTGTCTGTTGTGGGGAGGGGAAGGGAAAGGAGTTTGTAAGCCGCTCTGAGACTCCTTCGGGTAGTGAAGGGCGGGGTATAAATCCAATCTCCTCCTCCTCCTTTCCTCCTTGCCCATTCCGTTAGCTCACCCACTACACCCTAATTTCTTTGCCACTTCCTCTGTCTACCTCCCACATCGGCCACTGCCTCGTCTTTCCCCCCACCAACACTGCCTCATCACCCCCTTCTCATGACAGAGGCTACAGCCACCTTCCACAGTGTTTACACAGTTGCCAGGCAACCCTCCAAATGGCAGGTCTCCCGGTGTGGCATCATGAGATCGCGTATATATTTGTTTTTAGCAAGATGGGTCGCCCTGTTAGTCTGTCTGTAGCAGTAGAAAAGAATAAGAATCCAGGCACACCCGAAAGACTAACAAAATGGGTTGGCAGGGCAGGAGTTTCCATGAGTCACGGCTCACTTTTTATAAAAGCTACCTTATGATCTGGGTGGCTCAGAGGTTAAGACGCCGAGCAGCAGACCGGGAGGTCGGTAGCTCGGCAGTTCGAGACCCGAGTGCCGCGTGACGGAGTGAGCTCCCGTCTCCGGTCCCGGCTCCTGCCCAACCCAGCAGTTCGAAAGCAAGAAATTGCAAGTAGAGAAATAGGTCCCGCTTCGGCTGGAAGGGAACAGTGATCCATGCGCCTCGGCATTTAGTCGTGCCGGCCACATGGCCACGGAGAAGTCTTCGGGCAGCGCTGGCTCTTCGGCTTGGAAACGGAAAAGAGTCCCCTAGAGTCAGATTCGACTGGCTTTCGAGCAAGGGAAACCTTTACCTTTGCCTTTACCCCCTCTCCCTGTATGGCTCCATTGTGCAGATTTTTTGATCCACACTCTGGAGTTGTGTTCAGAATCAGATCAGCTGAAAGAGCGCCTGGAATTCTCATTGAAGTCCAGCACTGTGTGTTGATTTATTCATTATTTGTTGGGTTTTTTAACATAATTCTTTATTAATTTTCAATAAACAAGTTAAACATACAAAATTATATATTCCTTATAAGCAAAAGCTATCACCGCATTATGTCATGCAGTTAAAACATATTAAGTCATTACACCGACCTTCAAGTGTTTTCATTTAACCATTCATACATTTTGATCCAGATGTTTTCAAAATGCTTTTCTCCTTTTCCTTTCAACAAGGTTGTTAGTCTATCCATTTCAGCGATATTTAACATCTCAAATATAAATTCTGCTCTATCTGGAACCTTGTCTAACTTCCAATATCTGGCATACAAAATTCTGGTAGCAGTTACTCCATGGATCAATGATATTTTGTCCACCTTCTCATATAATTCTGGAATCATATTAAGAAGAAAGATTTCTGGGTTTAATGGTATTTGACATGTTATAATTTCCCATAGCATCTTTTGAATCATCATCCATTTTTTTTTGCCTTTTCGCATGTCCACCACATGTGACAATAGGTACCAACACTTTGTTTACATTTCCAACAGATGTTCGATACTCCATTAGAATATTTTACTAATCTGGCAGGGTATAAATACCATTTTACATATATTTTCTTTGTAAGTTGTGCATCTAGTAATTTTAATATTCGTTTTCCAAATTCTATTCCATTTATCAAATTCAACATTATATCCTAAATCTTTAGCCCGTATTTTCATAACTGCTTGCACCTGTTCATTCTCACTGAAGTCCAGCACTGTGTGTTGATTGATTTATTATTTGTTTTGTTAAGAGATTCCCTACCCTGACTTTCCCCTTGGCTCAAGGCAGCTTCACTGGATGAGAGGCCTCCTCCATTCTCTATCTCCCTATTCAGTAGAAATAAAACCTGAATTCTTCTGTCAATGATTTTGCAAGCCTCCGTGCCTCGGTTTCATTCCCTTGGCTGAAACTCTTGGGGTTTCCTCTGAATACCTGAGAAGCTTTCCTGAGAAACCCCCTCCCCCAATAGCTTTGGCTTTCCCTCAGAGGAAGAATTCAGTGGCCAGTCTTGAGCGGAGGTGAAAATTAGCTTTCTTTGTTACCGACCTGTAAGCCAGTGAGACTGGCCCGCTTGGCTTCCAGTCTGGTGAAGTGATTAAGAGCATGGACTCTAATCTGGGAGAAGAGGCTTTGATTCCCCACTCCTCCACATCCAGCTGCTGGTGTGACCTAGGGTCAGTCACAAGTTCTTTCAGAGCTGTTCTCTCAAGAGCAGTCCTGGAAAGAGCTCTGTCAGCCCCACCTCCCTCACAGGCAATGCTCCCTGTAAGCTGTGGAGTCTTGTGAGCAAAAATCTACTTTGTGAGCTCCTGGCATTAAAGTTGTGAATGAGCAGTTTGGCTGCTGCATACATTAGTTTGCTCTGGAGCCATCCCTTCCTGAGCTAAGATGAAAATGTGTGAGCCGGAGGCTTAAAAACCTGTGAACTAGCTCACACTAACTCAGCTTAGAGGGAACACTGCTCACAGGGTGTCTGTTTTGGGGAGGAGAAGAGAGATTGTAAGCCACTCTGAGACTCCTTTGGGTAGTGAAGGATGGGATATAATTCCAATCTCCTCCTCCTCTTCCTCCTCCTTCTGGTCTCTCAGAGCTCTCTCAGCCCCAGCTACCTCACAGGGTGTCTGTTGTGGGGAGGGGAAGGGAAAGGAGTTTGTCATCCACTCTGAGACTCCCAAGTGAATGGTGGGGTATACATCCAATCTCCTCTTCTTCATTCGGCTGTGCTCCTGCAGAGTGCAGGCCGTTGGACTAGATGGCCTGCAAGGTCCCTTCCAACTCTAACATTCTATGATTCTATGATCCTTTAAACTTTAAGAGGGCTGCTAAAGCTTTACCCGGAAGGTCCCAGGTTGCAACCCCAACATTTCCAGGGAAAAGAATCGGGTGGAGGTGATGGGAAAGACCTCTGCCTGAGACCCTGGAGAGCTGCTGCCGGTCTGTGCAGACAATACTGTCCTTGAGGGACTAATGATCGAATTCAGTACGAGGGAGCTGCATGTGTACTCGGCGACGGCTGTGCCGCGAGACCGATTTCCATCATCTTGAATTGCCGCATTTTATCTCCTTCCCGCTGTTGATCGGCGTTGTTTTAATGGTCGCTTTTAATCATCCAACCAGCTGTTTTATGTTTTGCAGTTTAATAGAAACAGTGTTGTTGTTTTTTTAAAGGGATAATAGGTGAATGATTGATTGTTTATTATTTATTGCCAGTGAGATATAGGACTTAGAATGTCGGCAGACCAATCCAGGTTCACATGTACCTTGGAGGGCCGTTGTAGAGATTCAACGGTGAGGACCCCACCATAAACTCCTTTGAGGAAGGGTGGTTTTGTTGATGCTTTTCGTTTTAATAGTACCTTTCAGCATTACACATTGCTTTTACAGGATTTCCTAATAAGAAAAGAAAAGAAAAGAAAAGAAAAGAAAAGAAAAGAAAAGAAAAGAAAAGAAAAGAAAAGAAAGAAGGAAGGAAGGAAGGAAGGAAGGAAGGAAGGAAGGAAGGAAGGAAGGAAGGAAGGAAGGAAGGAAGGAAGGAAGGAAGGAAGGAAGGAAGGAAGGAAGGAATCTAATTTGGGGGAAACGGTATGACAGGGACGACGAAGATTCCGGATTAATACTTCATTTCCGAGGCATTCCAGTGCTTGTTAAAACACAGAAATTATATTATATCCTAACATTTTTGACTGGTGCCCAACTAAGAAGACTACCGTTCTGATGAATATTTTGAAATCTAAGTGGAATATTTTACATCAATGTATCATCTTAAGAAGAGAAGATACATCATGATGCAATGTATTCCCGAAGAAGCGATTTGAACGAAACGAAGTAATTATCTGGAATCTTTGTCGTGTTGATATTGCTCTATGCTTATTGCATTGTGTTGATATTGCTCTGTGTCGATTCCACTTTGTGTATGCTTTGTATTCTATACATTGTCTCACTATTTATGTCTTTTTGATAGAATATATATCTTTTCAGCATCCTATTTCTCAGCTCGCTTTCCTTTTTAGCTTATTATTTTAGAGCCGTAATTGTTCTCTCCTTAAAAAAAAAATGAACCACTTCCCAAGCCTTTAGTGTATGAAAGCTGGAATATGGATTTGGGAAACCAAATAAACAGCTTATTGCCTTTTCGATTGTAGTGGTGGGGAATGCCGGTAGACAGACTAAATATAGCCCGGCACCATTCAGTGAGTATTCTGTAGTATCTCTTGGCTCCTGAACCTGTTGTCTGAGCAGCCACAAGCTTGCCTCTATGTTGTAGCTAAATTGCTCGTCTTTTGCGGGATCACTGTAACTATGGATTAAAAACCAACTGTAGTGACTTGATCCCGGGGAAAATGCCAGAAAGTACGGGGTTTGAACCTCAGAGCTGGAAGAGGCCTGTCCTGTGCAACTTTCCTATGTAAAAACAAATAAGCCATGCACCTACCACTTGAGAAAACTGGGAGGACAGTGTGGAAGACACTGGATTGGGGAGAGTGTGGTCTAGGTTGTCAGTAAGAAATGAGCAAGCACAGAGTTTCAAGATCAGAGGGAAAAAAAGCTGAGATGGCCTCACATGATCCATCCACTGTGCTGTGCTGCAGAAAAGTGAAAGAATTTGGTTGATGAAGCCCAGCAAGGATGGGCCCTGTAAGCTGGCTTGAATGGGAGACCCCGTAAGCCACTCAGAGCTACCAGGGTGGTAGTGGTGTTTATGGGGCACGTTAAGTGGAACAAACAAACAAACAAGGTACCCGCTGAGGAAATTATTCATAACATCTTCTCTGGATCAGACCAGAGGTCCATCTAGCCTGTCATTTTTTTTTCTTTTTCTTCTTTTTGAAAAAGATTTTATTAATTTTCCGAAAGAAAAGAGAAAGCAAAAAAAAACACATAAGAAGAAAAAAAACAAGAAAGACAGAGAACTGTCATTGTTTTTTTCAAGAGCATGTCCATGTTAGCTTTTCTCTCTCTACATTCTTACCAATCGAGTGGTTTCCCCGCACATCTGTCATGGTTTCCTTTACGTGAGGCGGTTATCATAGTGCTATGAGAATGAGACACTGTTTGGGAGACCCTTGTTTCAGATCATCTTGCCCCTGCCCGGAGCTCGGGAAATGGCCTTCTCTGTCAGCCTTGGCCCTGCCTCGGCAGTACAGCAATAACAGTACTCTAGTCTCATCTGCAGTCTGTAAGGATTGCAAAAGGACAATGCACAAGACCTGGCCCGGAGGGCCCAGGTTTGCCTGATCTTCTCAGATCTCGAAAGAACATAACCATATGTTATCATGAACTTGGTATATTTTGGCCGCTGTGTGACACAGCGTGTTGGACTAGATGGGCCATTGGCTTGATTCAACATTGGCTTCTCTTAGGTTCTTATGTTCTTATGGCCTTCTTGCAAATAAACTTCATTGGTTTGCTCCGAGTTCTTGTATTAGGAGAGCGAAGGAAAAGTCTCCCTCCCTCCCTCTCCACATTATTCATCATGCACATTTTTCCACTATACTTTGGAGACAAAGAGGGGGGAAAGGAAAACCGCCCACACAATTAAAAGCTGTTTCACATTTTGGCACGGAGCTTTTTGAGTAGGAAGGGAAATGAGGCAGACTTTGGGCTTCCTTTTTCGGGGGAATCATAGAAGATGGAAATGAGGGTTTTTTTGACTATTATTTTTTTGGGCAGGGAGTTATCGCACGTTCTGATTTCTCTTTCTCTGTGGGAGCCATATCTGGGTAGAAACACCATAACGAATTAAGCATTCGCAGACGTAATCTCACCATCCTTAAAACAGTCTTATAAAGGTAGGCCACTATCAGTATGCCTGCATTGCTGGTAGGGGTGACACAGTTTGCTTAGAGTCAGTTTGGTGGTCTGGTTAAGAGCACAGACTCTAGTCAGGGAGAACCGGGTTTGATTCCCCACTCTTTCACCTGCAGCTGCTGGTGTGACCTTAGGTCAGTCACAAGTCCTCTCAGACCTGTTCTCTCAAGGGCAGTTCTCGAGAGAGCTCTCTCAGCCCCACCTATCTCATAGGGTGTCTGTTGTGGGGACGCGAAGGGAAAGAGATTGTAAGCTGCTCTGAGACTCCGGGTAGTGAAGGGTGGGGTATAAATCCAATCTCCTCCTCCTCCTCCTCCTCCTCCTCCTCCTCCTCCTCCTCCTCCTCCTCCTCCTCCTCCTCCTCCTCTTCTTCTTCTTCTTCTTCTTCTTCTTCTTCTTCTTCTTCTTCTTCTTCTTCTTCTTCTTCTTCTTCTTCTTCTTCTTCTTCTTCTTCTTCTTCTTCTTCTTCTTCTTCTTCTGTAGGGGGTTACATGATAGGTCCTGTTTCTATGCGGTATGGCATTGTTTGGTGTAGAGCCAGTTTGATGTAGTGTTTAGGAACGTGGACTCTAATCTGGGAGAATGGGATTTGATTCCCTACTCTTCTGCATGCAGCTGGTGTGACCTTGGGTCAGTCATAAGTTCTTTCAGAGCTGTTCTCTCAAGAGCAGTTCCTTCAGAGCTCTCTCAGCCCCACCTACCTCACAGGGTGTCTGTTGCAGGGAGGGGAAGGGAAAGGAGATTGTAAGCCACTCTGAGACCCAATCTCCTTCTCCTCCTCTGCCTTCTACTGTAGGGGGTTACATGATAGGTCCCGTTTCCATGCGGGCCACAATAAGTAATCATTATTGCATGGTATTGTTTGGTATAAAGCCAGTCTGATATAGTGATTAGGAACACAGACTCTGATCTGGGAGAACGGGGTTTGATTCCTCACTCCTCCACGTGCAGCTGCTGGTGTGACCTTGGGTCAGTCACAAGCTCTCTCACAGCTGTTCTCTCAAGAGTGGTCCTCGAGAGAGCTCCCTCAGCCCCACCTCCCTCACAGGGTGTCTGTTGTGGGGAGGGGAAGGGAAAGGAGATTGTAAGCCACTCTGAGACCCCTTCAGGTAGCGGAGGGCGGGGTATAAATCCAATCTCTTCTTCTTCTTCTTCGTGAATTTGTGGTGGACGGGAGATCTCTACTGGGCATCGCACTTGGGGTTGCCAGCTCTGAGTTCAAATTATGCTGATTGAAACGATCTGTCCGCATAGATCTAGCCTGCTGCAGAATTCGCAGGGGCCTCCTCTCCTGCCCGTAAAAAACCCGGAACTTCTAAATCACCGCCATGGGAGCCCCATGTTTTCAAATGAATTCCAGAAACCATCCATGCATCTTATTGTACATCTGCAGGAGCCCACCGCAGAAGACATGTTCCTTTTGTTTGTGGGTACGGAAACATGAGAAGACGGCTTTACTTTGTTGCAAGGAGGGAGGGAACGGGAAGCCGCAAACCGACTGTGCATTCTCATCGGGTGACTACCTCTTCTCTGGACCCCCAGTGCAAAGATCTTGCCTGTTCCAAGTTCTTGATGAACGTCACAAAACTCAGAGGAGGGAAAGCCTTTTATAGAACCGGGTGTGGGAGACAACATTCCGCTCCCCTTACTCTCTGCCATGATCCTTGGCAGGTACAGATAACTGGTGAGATGGAGAGGTTGATTTCTCACTATGTGGGGGACTTTTGGGCAGCAGAATCAGCTACAGGGGCCTGTGCTATTCTCTGCTTTCACCAAAGCCTATCATAAGAACATCAGAGGACCCCTGCTGGATCAGATCAATAATCCATCTGGTCCAGCATCCTGTCTCGCACAGTGGCCAACCAGTTCCTCTGGAGGGCCAACAACAGGGTACAGAGGTTGAGGCCTTCCCCTGAGAAGAACATCAGAAAACCCCTGCTGGATCAGATTAATAATCCATCTAGTCTGGCATCCTGCCTCACACAGTGGCCGACCAGTTCCTCTGGAGGGCCCACAGCAGGGCAGAGAGGCCGAGGCCTTCCTCCTGATAAGAACATAAAAAGGGCCCTGCTGGATCAGACCAGGGAGGGTCCATCTAGTACAGCATCCCATCTCACACAGGGGCCAACCAGTTCCTCTGGAGCGCCAACAACAGGGCACAGAGGTCGAGGCCTTCCCCTGAGAAGAACATCAGAAAGCCCTGCTGTATCAGACCAGTGGTCCATCTAGTCCAGCATCCTGTCTCACACAGTGGCCGACCAGTTCCTCTGGAGGCCAACAACAGGGCAGAGAGGCTGAGGCCTTCCACCTGATAAGAACATAAGAAGGGCCCTGCTGGATCAGACCAATGGTCTATCCAGTCCAGCATCCTATCTCACACATTGGCCAACCAGTTCCTCTGGAGGGCCAACAATAGGGCATATAGGCCTTGGCCTTCCCCTGAGAAGAACCTCTGAAGAGCCCGGCTGGATCAGACGAGTGAGGGCCCATCTAGTCCAGCATCCTGTCTCACACAGTGGCCAACCAGTTCCTCTGGAGGGCCAACAACATGGCAGAGAGGCCAAGGCCTTCCCCTGATAAGAACGTAAGAAGGGCCCTGCTGGATCAGACCAGTGGTCCATCTAGTCCAGCATCCTGTCTCACACAGTGGCCAGCCAGTTCCTCTGGAGGGCCAACAACAGGGCACAGAGGCTGAGGCCTTCCCCTGATAAGAACGTAAGAAGGGCCCTGCTGGATCAGACCAGTGAGGGTCCATCTAGTCCAGCATCCCATTTCACACAGTTGCCAGCCAGTTCCTCTGGAGGGCCAACAACAGGGCACAGAGGCTGAGGCCTTCCCCTGATAAGAACGTAAGAAGGGCCCTGCTGGATCAGACCAGTGGTCCATCTAATCCAGCATCCCATTTCACACAGTTGCCAGCCAGTTCCTCTGGAGGGCCAACAACAGGGCACAGAGGCTGAGGCCTTCCCCTGAGAAGAACGTAAGAAGGGCCCTGCTGGATCAGACCAGTGGTCCATCTAATCCAGCATCCCATTTCACACAGTTGCCAGCCAGTTCCTCTGGAGGGCCAACAACAGGGCACAGAGGCTGAGGCCTTCCCCTGAGAAGAACGTAAGAAGGGCCCTGCTGGATCAGACCAGTGGTCCATCTAATCCAGCATCCCATTTCACACAGTTGCCAGCCAGTTCCTCTGGAGGGCCAACAACAGGGCACAGAGGCTGAGGCCTTCCCCTGAGAAGAACGTAAGAAGGGCCCTGCTGGATCAGACCAGTGGTCCATCTAGTCCAGCATCCCATTTCACACAGTTGCCAGCCAGTTCCTCTGGAGGGCCAACAACAGGGCACAGAGGCTGAGGCCTTCCCCTGATAAGAACGTAAGAAGGGCCCTGCTGGATCAGACCAGTGGTCCATCTAATCCAGCATCCCATTTCACACAGTTGCCAGCCAGTTCCTCTGGAGGGCCAACAACAGGGCACAGAGGCTGAGGCCTTCCCCTGAGAAGAACGTAAGAAGGGCCCTGCTGGATCAGACCAGTGGTCCATCTAATCCAGCATCCCATTTCACACAGTTGCCAGCCAGTTCCTCTGGAGGGCCAACAACAGGGCACAGAGGCTGAGGCCTTCCCCTGAGAAGAACGTAAGAAGGGCCCTGCTGGATCAGACCAGTGGTCCATCTAATCCAGCATCCCATTTCACACAGTTGCCAGCCAGTTCCTCTGGAGGGCCAACAACAGGGCACAGAGGCTGAGGCCTTCCCCTGAGAAGAACGTAAGAAGGGCCCTGCTGGATCAGACCAGTGGTCCATCTAATCCAGCATCCCATTTCACACAGTTGCCAGCCAGTTCCTCTGGAGGGCCAACAACAGGGCACAGAGGCTGAGGCCTTCCCCTGAGAAGAACGTAAGAAGGGCCCTGCTGGATCAGACCAGTGGTCCATCTAGTCCAGCATCCCATTTCACACAGTTGCCAGCCAGTTCCTCTGGAGGGCCAACAACAGGGCACAGAGGCTGAGGCCTTCCCCTGAGAAGAACGTAAGAAGGGCCCTGCTGGATCAGACCAGTGGTCCATCTAATCCAGCATCCCATTTCACACAGTTGCCAGCCAGTTCCTCTGGAGGGCCAACAACAGGGCACAGAGGCTGAGGCCTTCCCCTGAGAAGAACGTAAGAAGGGCCCTGCTGGATCAGACCAGTGGTCCATCTAGTCCAGCATCCCATTTCACACAGTTGCCAGCCAGTTCCTCTGGAGGGCCAACAACAGGGCACAGAGGCTGAGGCCTTCCCCTGAGAAGAACGTAAGAAGGGCCCTGCTGGATCAGACCAGTGGTCCATCTAATCCAGCATCCCATTTCACACAGTTGCCAGCCAGTTCCTCTGGAGGGCCAACAACAGGGCACAGAGGCTGAGGCCTTCCCCTGAGAAGAACGTAAGAAGGGCCCTGCTGGATCAGACCAGTGGTCCATCTAATCCAGCATCCCATTTCACACAGTTGCCAGCCAGTTCCTCTGGAGGGCCAACAACAGGGCACAGAGGCTGAGGCCTTCCCCTGAGAAGAACGTAAGAAGGGCCCTGCTGGATCAGACCAGTGGTCCATCTAATCCAGCATCCCATTTCACACAGTTGCCAGCCAGTTCCTCTGGAGGGCCAACAACAGGGCACAGAGGCTGAGGCCTTCCCCTGAGAAGAACGTAAGAAGGGCCCTGCTGGATCAGACCAGTGGTCCATCTAGTCCAGCATCCCATTTCACACAGTTGCCAGCCAGTTCCTCTGGAGGGCCAACAACAGGGCACAGAGGCTGAGGCCTTCCCCTGAGAAGAACGTAAGAAGGGCCCTGCTGGATCAGACCAGTGGTCCATCTAATCCAGCATCCCATTTCACACAGTTGCCAGCCAGTTCCTCTGGAGGGCCAACAACAGGGCACAGAGGCTGAGGCCTTCCCCTGAGAAGAACGTAAGAAGGGCCCTGCTGGATCAGACCAGTGGTCCATCTAGTCCAGCATCCCATTTCACACAGTTGCCAGCCAGTTCCTCTGGAGGGCCAACAACAGGGCACAGAGGCTGAGGCCTTCCCCTGAGAAGAACGTAAGAAGGGCCCTGCTGGATCAGACCAGTGGTCCATCTAATCCAGCATCCCATTTCACACAGTTGCCAGCCAGTTCCTCTGGAGGGCCAACAACAGGGCACAGAGGCTGAGGCCTTCCCCTGAGAAGAACGTAAGAAGGGCCCTGCTGGATCAGACCAGTGGTCCATCTTGTCCAGCATCCCATTTCACACAGTTGCCAGCCAGTTCCTCTGGAGGGCCAACAACAGGGCACAGAGGCTGAGGCCTTCCCCTGATAAGAACGTAAGAAGGGCCCTGCTGGATCAGACCAGTGGTCCATCTTGTCCAGCATCCCATTTCACACAGTTGCCAGCCAGTTCCTCTGGAGGGCCAACAACAGGGCACAGAGGCTGAGGCCTTCCCCTGAGAAGAACGTAAGAAGGGCCCTGCTGGATCAGACCAGTGGTCCATCTTGTCCAGCATCCCATTTCACACAGTTGCCAGCCAGTTCCTCTGGAGGGCCAACAACAGGGCACAGAGGCTGAGGCCTTCCCCTGAGAAGAACGTAAGAAGGGCCCTGCTGGATCAGACCAGTGGTCCATCTTGTCCAGCATCCTGTCTCATGCAGTGGCCAACCAGTTCCATTTCCTGCATTAAAAAGTATTTCCTTTTGTCCATCCTGAATCTACCACCCCTCAGCTTTGTTGGATTCCCTTGAGTTCTAGTCTTTTGGGAGGGGGCAGAAAAAATTATCTTTGTCAACTCCATCTCATGCATGGTTTTATCAACTTCTGTCATGTCGTCCCCCCCCCCTTAGTCATCTCTTTTCTAAACTGAAAAGTCCCAGACTCTTTAGCATTTCCTTCCGGGGAAGGTGCTCCAACTCCCTCGTCATCTCGGTCGCCCTCCTCTGTACATTTCCCAACTCTGTAATGTTCCTTTGGCGATACCAGGACCAGAACTGTACACGGTATTCCAAACGAGGCTGCACCATAGATCTATACAGGGGCATTACCAGGGCTTTTTTTGTAGAAGAAGCCCAGCAGGAACTCATTAGCATATTAGGCCACACCCTTGATAGCACAGCTCATTAGCATATTAGACCACACCCCCATGTTACCAGAAGTGTGGTCATCCAGCCACACCCACCTTTTTGTTTCTTATCCTGTTTACCTTGTTGTCAAAACCCAGGGCTTTTTTTGTAGCAGGAACGCCTTTGCATGTTAGGCCACACACCCCTCATGTAGCCAATCCTAATGAGTTTCTGCTGCTGGGTGTGGCCTATTATGCTAATGAGTTCCTGATGGGCATGGCCAACTCAGGAGCCAGCCGGAACGCCGTTCCTGTGCGTTCCTGCCCAAAAATAGCCCTGGGCATTACGATATTGACCATTCTATTCTCAATCCATTTCCTAATAATCCTGAACAGAGTGTTTGCCTTTTACACCACTGCAGCACATTAGGTTGACACTTCCATTGAGCTCTCCACTATGACCCCAAGATCTTTTCCCCTCTCAGTCACAGCAAGTTCAGACCCCGTTACCCCGTACTTGAAGCTGGGATTTTTGGTGTCCCAGTGCACATCACCTGACACTTACCAACAATGTACTTCATTTGCCACATTGTCGTCCGTTCACCCAGTTTGTGGAGGTCCTCTTCGAGCTCCTCCCAGTCAGCCTTGCTACTAATTAAAACCACCCTTCAACGGCCTCCTGCAGATAAAAGAAGGAGAAGAATGAGAAGGAGAAGAGAGGAAGGAAAAGAAGGAGAAGGAGAAGAAGAGGAGGAGGAGGAGATTGGATCTATACCCCACTCTTCAGTCAGAGTCTCAGAGCGGCTTACGATCTCCTTTCCCTTCCCCTCCCCACAACGGACACCCTGTGAGATAGGTGGGGCTGAGAGAGCTCTCTCAGAGAACTGCTCTTTAGAGAACAGCTCTGAGAGAACTTGTGACTGACCCAAGGTCACACCAGCAGCTGCATGTGATAGAATCTGATAGAAGCATATTGCTTATTACAATATTTGAGAAACCTGAAAATCTTTCCTGTATAGGCTGAATAAATCTATCTCGTATTGGATTGTAATACCCACAACTAAGCAGAATATGTGTGATCGTAGCCACTTGTCCAGTACCACACAGGGTATGATTATTTTCCTGATGTTGATGTCTTGATCCAGTTTGGTGCAGTGGTTAAGTGTGCGGACTCTAATCTGGGAGAACCGGGTTTGATTCCCCACTCCTCCACTTGCACCTGCTGATGTGACCTTGGGTCAGTCACAAGCTCTGGCACAGCTGTTCCTGAAAGAGCAGTTTGTGTTAGAGCTCTCTCAGCCCCAACCTACCTCACAGGGTATCTGTTGTGGGGAGGGGAAGGGAAAGGAGTTTGTAAGCCGCTCTGAGACTCAAGAGTGAAGGGCGGGGTATAAATCCCATCTCTTCTTCTTCATCAGTTTGGAAATTACCTGGCTCTTGAAATGGGCTGTTTAGATTTTATGCTATACAACTGTAAATTGTAATTAATTGACATTAATTGACATTCTACCTACTGTACGCTAAAAAAGAAGGAGATAATCACAAATGTTAAGTTTTCAATTATGTTTATGTAATTACTTCTTTAAATATTTATCATTTTACTACAGCGATTTTCCCGGTGTTGCTGGTTGTGTAATTACACTGAAAACCTCCAGGTGAGGCCTGGAGATTTCCTAGAATTACCACAGATCTCCAAACTACTTAAAATGGCTGCTTTGGAGGGTGGATTCTATGGCATTATGCCCCACTGGGGTCCCCCCCTCCCCAAACCTGACCCTCCCCATGTTCAAATCCACAAATCTCCTGGAATTCCTGAACCCAGAGTTGACAGCCCTACGCAGAGGCAGAATGTTGGATGTTCCCCCCAATTCTGCCCACTCCCCTCTCTAAAGCGGCCTCTGTTCCAGAGGCAAGGACTCGAAACCTGTCATTCCACCCTCAGCGATGAAGCACATCAGTTGAGCTAGGGCCAGTCACCAGCTGGCCTACCTCACAGGGCTGTTCTAACAAGTGATGGTGGGCGGAGCCTCACATGTTTCTCTTCCCTATGAAGGAAGGCTGCGGAGCTCAGGCCTCTTTAGCTTGGAGGAACGATGACTGAGGGGTGACATGACAGAGTTTTATAGAATTAAGCGTGGAATAGAGCAGGTAGAGAAAAAAGTCCTTTTCTCCCTTTCTCACAATACAAGAACTCCTGGGCACTCAATGAAATTAATGAGCTGTAGGCTTAGGACAGATAAAAGGAAGTCCTTCTTCACCCAAAGAGGAATTAACACCTGAAATTCACTGCCACAGGAAGTGGTGGCGGCTACAGTCATAACTAGCTTCGAGAGAGGTTTGGATAAACATATGAAGCAGATATCCATCTTCTTGGTGCTTGTGTGTGTGGGGACCACAGTAGGCGGTCTTCTGGAGTTCTGGCTCTGCTGGGGGACCTCCTGATGGCTCCTGGTCATTTTGGCCACTGTGTGATACAGAGGCTGATTTCCCACTACAGCTGCCTCGGGGTTGCGCCGCCGTTTGCCCCGATACTGTTTGTCAATTTCACACCCGAAGCCGCGGGGCTGCATTTTGACCCGCGGCTTCGCCCGATTTTCCCCGCAGTCTCATAATCCTCAAAAAACAGGATCAGGAAACTGCGGGGGAAATCGGGCGAAGCCGCGGGTCAAAATGCAGCCCCGCGGCTTCGGGTGTGAAATTGACGAATAGTATCGGGGCAAACAGCGGCGCACGGCGGCGCAACCCCGAGGCAGCTGTAGTGGGAAATCAGCCAGAGTGTTGGACTAGATGGGCCACTGGCCTGATCCAACATGGCTTCTCTTCTGTTCTTATGACCCCTTTGGGATAAGGCTGCCAGTCAAAAAGGTGGAAGAGAGCGAACATACATCTCCTCAAGGTCCTGAGAGGAAAAGCAGGATGCAGACAATGTAACAACGACTTGTGAGTAAGAGACAGATATTTAATTTAATTGGTGGGACTTCGATTCTGAGTAAACATCACCGTCTGGTGTCTGAGAAAGCATGTGTGGAATATTTCGAGCCCTTGAGTACTATGCTCATTAGAACACTGTCAAGATAAAGTGTTTCAATAAGTGCCCCGAAGTGCCTGTTTACTTACATAAACGTTTGCACAGTAGTGAAGTCCCGGGAGAGAAGAGGTTATGTATGGTGCATGTAATAAACCACGGGAAAAAATAATCTGGCCTTCCTATTGCTATTTTGCTTGGGGGCAGAGGATGTAGTTATGGCCACACAAGCATAGACAGCTTTAACAGGGGATTAGACACATTCATGGCCTCCATGCCCTGTTGTTAATCCTTCAGAGGAAGTGATTGGCCAATGTGTGAGACAGGATGCTGGACTAGATGGACCCTCACTGGTCTGATCCAGCAGGGCTGTTCTTATGTTCTTACCAGGGGAAGGCCTTGGCCCCTATGCCCTATTGCTGGCCCTCCAGAGGAGCTGGCTGGCCACTGTGTGAGACAGGATGCTGGACTAGATGGACTATTGGTCTGATCTTCTTAGGTTGTTATCAGGGGAAGACCTCAGCCTCTACGCCCTGTTGTTGGCCCCCTGGTAATAATGGCCACTGTGTGAAGCAGGATGCTGGACTAGATGGACCACTGGTCTGATCCAGCAGGGTTATGTTCTAACCAGGGGAAGGCCTTGGCCTCTGTCCTGTTGTTGGCCCTCTGGAGGAACTGGCTGGCCGCTGTGTGAGGCAGGATGCTGGACTAGATGGACCACTGGTCTGATCCAGCAGGGCTATGTTCTAATCAGGGGAAGGCCTTGGCCTCTCTGCCCTGTTGTTGGCCCTCCGGAGGAACTGGCCGGCTGCTGTGTGAGGCAGGATGCTGGACTAGATGGACCACTGGTCTGATCCAGCACGGTTATGTTCTTCTCAGGGGAAGGCCTTGGCCTCTCTGCCCTGTTGTTGGCCCTCCAGAGGAACTGGCTGGCTGCTGTGTGAGGCAGGATGCTGGACTAGATGGACCCTCACTGGTCTGATCCAACAGGGCTCTCCAGGAAGCTGGCAACCCTGGAGGCCACACAGCTCTCCCCTTGGCATTTCTCCTCTTGGTTCTGAGAAGGGCTATAGAAGCTTTGCTCTGTTGCCAGCCATTTGGTTTGGCCTGCACTTGGTTTCTTGGGGAACCATCTGGCTTTCAGCAGCGGCTGCTTCCCTGCAGGGACCTTGTTAGCTGAGTTGCTGTTATGCATGCCCTATTCCTTGGTTTTAGACCTTTCATTTTTACCATTGGGGTTTTATAGCCATCTTTTGGCTGCTGCAAGCTGCATCGCAGGCCTTTGTGCGGAAACGTGGAGTCCAAATGTTGACGCAAAATGAATGAATAAGAACCATCGCCGTTTTAGCTTGCAAAGGGAAAGGAGGGAACGGGGAAGAGGGAAGCCGAACGGAAGAGAAGGGAGAGTCCGCAACAAGTAATTAAAGAGGTGAAGTCAGCAAACTGTAATTAAAAATATAATTGCATGCAGTGTTTCAAAGCAGGCAGGTGTAACGCCCCCCCTTCAATCCAACGGGGGGGGGTGTTTCCTCGCACGGAGCTGGATTCTCGGGTCTGAATTTCCAGATTTTCCCTAGGAAGATTTCCCAAACACTTTTGGGATTTTTGCAACGTATCTGATTTTTTTTTAAAAAAAGGGAATGCCATTTTGCATGTTTAATTGCTCTTTCTGAAATAATGACCTCCATCATTAGCACTCAGATTTTGATTTTAAAAAATCTCGCCTGGATACTACATTAAGGGGATTTTGTGCATTCAAAAAAAAACATTTCTTGATTTCTGTGGGAAGTACCTTAGTGGGTTGTAGGTTTCTTTTCTTTTTTTAAACTTCAGCTGTATTACGATTGCAAGTATCTGGATGGGTAGCTGGATAATTCAGCCCATATGAAGGGGGGGAAATACCCCTGGATACTACAGAAGGAGAAGAGAAGAGAAGAGAAGAGAGAGAGAAGAGAAGAGAAGAGAAGAGAAGAGAAGAGAAGAGAAGAGAAGAGAAGAGAAGAGAAGAGAAGAGAAGAGAAGAGAAGAGAAGAGAAGAGAAGAATGGATTAGATTTATGTTCTGCTCTTCACTACCCAAAGGAGTCTCAGAGCGGCTTACAGTTTCCTTTCCCTTCCCCTCTGCAAAACAGACACCCTGAGAGAGCTCTTTCGAGGACTGCTCTTGAGAGAACCTCTCTGAGAGAACTTGTGACTGACTCAATGTCACACCTGCAGCTGCCTGTGGAGGAGTGGGGAATCAAACCTGGTTCTTCCAGATTAGAGTCCGTGCTCCTAACCACGACATCAAACGGGTGGTCATACTTGGTGCTAAACCAGATTCCCTCATAACCAGGATTTGATAACCCCAGACATGTCCCCTAAGGTTGCCATCCTCCAGGTCCCCACCTGGAGTTCTCCTAGAATTACATCTGGTCTCCTGACTTCAGAGATCCTTTTCCCTGAAGTATGAGGAATCTTCAGAAGGTATACCAAAGATTCTAGGTGAAATCCTTCCTCAAATCCCCTCCGTAGGCACTGCCCTAAATCCTCAGGAATTTCCCTTGCCATGGTTGACAATGCTGTTCCCCATTCCTTGAGTTCTGCTGGGGAGGTTTTGTTCTGGGTCTTTTTACCCTATATTGCTAAATTTTGTGGGGTCTGAGGCAGGGTTCACATGGTGGTGGCCCCAAATCTTCGGAACCAGCTACCTACCAAGGCATTTAAGCATCTAGCAAAGAATTTTTCCCCCATTTTAATTTGGATTGTTGAAATAGATCCTGTTTTGGCTTGTTTAAGTGTTTTATCATTTCCAGCTGATTGCCTGAGATTGTAGAAATGGAAAGCCAACACGAAAGTAGGGGATAGAGCGCTAAAGTGACACCCTGGGGACCCGAGTTCTAATCCCTCCTCAGTGGGTGAGCTTTGGCCAGTGACTCTTGATGTGACTTGTCATAAGACTCTATACATGTGGTGGTTCCAGGATTCTAAAATCCTAATGCAGATACTTAGACTGAACACTCTTGTTAGACTTCTTGTGAGCTCTCCTAAATCTTACTTAACTTAACTTCTCTTTACCTCTCTCTCCCTCGCCCAGTATCAAAATTGATCTCATACCTTGACACCTCTAATACTTAGATGATGTCACAGTTTTGTTTTTTAAGTAGAAGAAGAAGAAGAGATTGGATTTATACCCCGCCCTTCACTACCCAAGGGAGTCTCAGAGCGGCTTACAAACTCCTTTCCCTTCCCCTCCCCACAACAGACACCCCTGTGAGGTAGAAGAAGAAGAAGAGATTGGATTTATACCCCGCCCTTCACTACCCAAAAGAGTCTCAGAGCGGCTTACAGACTCCTTTCCCTTCCCCTCCCCACAACAGACACCCTGTGAGGTAGAAGAAGAAGAGACTGGATTTATACCCCACCCTTCACTAACCAAAGGAGTCTCAGAGCGGCTTACAAACTCCTTTCCCTTCCCCTCCCCACAACAGACACCCCTGTGAGGTAGAAGAAGAAGAAGAGATTGGATTTATACCCCGCCCTTCACTACCCAAAAGAGTCTCAGAGCGGCTTACAGACTCCTTTCCCTTCCCCTCCCCACAACAGACACCCTGTGAGGTAGAAGAAGAAGAGACTGGATTTATACCCCGCCCTTCACTACCCAAGGGAGTCTCAGAGCGGCTTACAAACTCCTTTCCCTTCCCCTCCCCACAACAGACACCCTGTGAGGTAGAAGAAGAAGAGACTGGATTTATACCCCGCCCTTCACTACCCAAGGGAGTCTCAGAGCGGCTTACAAACTCCTTTCCCTTCCCCTCCCCACAACAGACACCCTGTGAGGTAGAAGAAGAAGAAGAGATTGGATTTATACCCCACCCTTCACTACTCGAAGGAGTCTCAGAGCAGTTTACAAACTCCTTTCCCTTCCCCTCCCCACAACAGACACCCTGTGAGGTAGAAGAAGAAGAAGAGATTGGATTTATACCCCGCCCTTCACTACCCAAAAGAGTCTCAGAGCAGTTTACAAACTCCTTTCCCTTCCCCTCCCCACAACAGACACCCTGTGAGGTAGAAGAAGAAGAAGAGATTGGATTTATACCCCGCCCTTCACTACCCAAAAGAGTCTCAGAGCAGTTTACAAACTCCTTTCCCTTCCCCTCCCCACAACAGACACCCTGTGAGGTAGAAGAAGAAGAAGAGATTGGATTTATACCCCACCCTTCACTACTCGAAGGAGTCTCAGAGCAGTTTACAAACTCCTTTCCCTTCCCCTCCCCACAACAGACACCCTGTGAGGTAGAAGAAGAAGAAGAGATTGGATTTATACCCCGCCCTTCACTACCCAAAAGAGTCTCAGAGCGGCTTACAGACTCCTTTCCTTCCCCTCCCCACAACAGACACCCTGTGAGGTAGAAGAAGAAGAGACTGGATTTATACCCCGCCCTTCACTACCCAAGGGAGTCTCAGAGCGGCTTACAAACTCCTTTCCCTTCCCCTCCCCACAACAGACACCCTGTGAGGTAGAAGAAGAAGAGACTGGATTTATACCCCGCCCTTCACTACCCAAGGGAGTCTCAGAGCGGCTTACAAACTCCTTTCCCTTCCCCTCCCCACAACAGACACCCTGTGAGGTAGAAGAAGAAGAAGAGATTGGATTTATACCCCACCCTTCACTACTCGAAGGAGTCTCAGAGCAGTTTACAAACTCCTTTCCTTCCCCTCCCCACAACAGACACCCTGTGAGGTAGAAGAAGAAGAAGAGATTGGATTTATACCCCGCCCTTCACTACCCAAAGGAGTCTCAGAGCAGTTTACAAACTCCTTTCCCCTCCCCTCCCCACAACAGACACCCTGTGAGGTAGAAGAAGAAGAAGAGATTGGATTTATACCCCGCCCTTCACTACCCAAAGGTGTCTCACTGTTCTGTAAATCACTGTTCTGTAGTATTGTTATAATATCTATTGTTTTCAATTATGCTATCTGTTATATGTTTTGTCAATATTGTTGTATTGCCTGAATTACTTTTAATAAAGAAAAGTTACCAAAAAAACAAAACCCCTAATGCATTGGCTATTGAACGTCCCCTTCGGTTGAGTATGCCGGCTCACTATAGGAATCTGATTCAAGTAAGGTAGCCGTGTTAGTCTGAAACAGCAGCACAGAGTTCGAGTCCAGGGGGACCTTTAAGACCGACAAAGCTTTATTCAAGGTATAAGCTTCTGTGTACACACACACGAGGAGCTGTGGTGGCTCAAGTGGTTAAGATGCTGAACTGCAGGCTGTGGAAGGTCGGTAGTTCAGCAGTTCGAGACCCGGGTGCTGCATGACAGGGTGAGCTCCCGTCTCTAGTTCCAGCTCCTGCCAACCTAGCAGTTCGAAAGCAAGAAATTGCAAGTAGATAAATAGGTACCACTTCGGTGGGAAGGTAACAGCGTTCCATGCGCCTTGGTGTTTAGTCATGCCGGCCACATGACCACGGAAACGTCTTCAGACAGCGCTGGCTCTTCGGCTTTGAAATGGAGGTGAGCACCGCAACCCTAGAGTCGAATTCGACTGGCTTTTGAGCAAGGGGACCTTTACCTTTACTTTACACGCACACGAAAGCCTATACCTTGAATAAAACTTGGGTTGTGGTCACACGAGCCAGAAAAAACGGGGGGGGGAAGCAAGGGTATTTCCTCCGGAGGAGTTTGACCCCCAGTTGCATGATCACACAGTCCTTGGAAGCTGCGGGGGCAGCCCGCCGTTGCATGATCGGACGCAACCGCGGGTGAGTCTCTCTCTTTTGCCGTTTGTTTCCAGTGCGCTTAAACGAGGGATTGATGAATCTCATTTCCGCACTGATGATGTGCATACTGCAAAGGGGGAAACAATGGCATGGAGTCAGCATGGCCTGATCAGACCATCCCGGTGCCATGAGAGCGCGCTGGAGCAACCAGGCAGGGGAAAGTCCAGGGCTATTTTGGGCAGGAACGCACAGGAGCGCAGTTCCGGCTGGCTCCCGAGTTGGCCACGCCCAGGAAGAACTCATTAGCATAATGGGCCACACCCAACAGCAGGAACTCATGAGGATTGGCTACATGAGGGGTGTGCGGCCTAACATGCAAAGGAGTTCCTGCTCCAAAAAAAGCCCTGGGGTTTTGACAACAAACAAGGTCAACAGAATAAGAAGCAAAAAGTAGGTGTGGCTGGATGACCACACTTCTGGTAACATGGGATGTGTGGCCTAATATGCTAATGAGCTGTGCTGTCATGGGGTGTGGCCTAATATGCCAGTGAGTTTCTGCTGATGGGTGTGGCCTATTATGCTAATGAGTTCCTCCTGGGCTTCTTCTACAAAAAAAGCCCTGGGAAAGTCCATTCGTGGCCTGTCGCGACCCATTTTCTACCCGATTTTCCCCCGGTGTCTTTTAAACTCCACTTCTGCGGTGGAGCAGAACGGGTTGCCGACGGCTGTGGGGCGCTTCCCAGATGTCGTTGTCTGATCGCGCTCTTGAAATCCTCCCGGCATTCGCGCCTATGGCGGGTCTAATTGTGTGTGTGCAATCACAGCCTTTGTTGGTCTGAAGGGTATCCGGACAAGCGTGCACGCACACGGAAGCTGGTATGAACTTTGTTGCTTAAAGGTATCTGGGGAAGGATGCGTGCACACGAAACGGCTGTAGCTTGAATAAAACTTTGTCGGTCGTAAAGGTGTCTGAAGGAATTTGCATACACACAAAAGCTTATACCTTGAGTACATAAGAACATAAGAGAAGCCAATGTTGGATCAGTCCAATGGCCCATCTAGTCCAACACTCTGCCACACAGCGGCCAAAATATACCAGATGCCATCAGGAGGTCCAGCAGTGGGGCCAGGACACTAGACGCCCTCCCACTGCTGCCCCCCCCCCAGCACCAAGAATAGAGTGCATCACTTTTAAAACTTTTGTTGGTCTTAAAGGTGCCACTGGACTCAAACTTTGTTGTGTGGAATCTGGCTTGGGTCGCCGTGAAAAGGACATAAACAAATAAAGTCGAGGGGATCTTCCCAGCCCGTGGGCCAAGGATGTTGAATCTCTACACTACCTTAATGATTTCGATATTATACTCCTTCAGGAAACCTGGTCACCAAATCGGATTCAGATTGAGGGGTATAAATCCTTTTCCCTCCCAGGGTATAGGCTTAACCCTAAGGGTTGCTTCCAAGTGGGTCTGGCTCCGTTTGTTTCTTAATATTTAAAAGTAGAAATCGTTATGTCACAATTGGATAGCCCCGCTGAGAAGGCTATTAAGCGCATCCTTGATAACTTTACTCTGATTATTGTGGATATATATGCGCCCAACTCCTTAGACAGGTTAACTCTTTCCCAGCATTGGAGACGACTAACTTCTTTTCTAGAAAGACTAGAAGAACATCCCTTGGCTGAAATAATTCTGGCAGGTGACTTTAATGCTAGAGTATGCAACGATCATATAATATTCTTTAAGGCTATAGAAATTAATCAGGAGGATACGCTTCCACCTATTTTCCCGCCTGCGAGGTACTCCAAAGACCGCCATATAAACTCGGCAGACATCTATCTCCTCTCCCCCTCCTCTCCTTCCTCCTCCTCTTCTTCTTCTTCTTCTGGTAGCCAGTTTGATGTAGTGGTTAAGTGCGCAGACTCTTATCTGGGAGAACCGGGTTTGATTCCCCACTCCTCCACTTGCACCTGCTGATGTGACTTTGGGTCAGTCACAAGCTCTGGAACAGCTGTTCTCTCAAGGACAGTTTCTGTCAGAAGTTCTCTCAGCCCCACCTACCTCACAGGGTTGTGTGGAGGGGAAGGGAAAGGAGTTTGTAAGCCGCTCTGAGACGCCTTTGGACAGTGAAGGGCGGGGTATAAATCCAATCTCCTCCTCCTCCTCTTCTTCTTCTTCTTCTTCTTCTTCTTCTTCTTCTTCTTCTTCTTCTTCTTCTTCTTCTTCTTCTTCTTCTTCTTCTTCTTCTTCTTCTTCTTCTTCTTCTTCTTCTTCTTCTTCTTCTTCTTCACAGTTTCTACTAGGCAACCAATCACATCATGAGCAAGGGTAGCTCTGATTGGCAGCCTTCACGTGCTTAAGCAAGCAAAAGTCAGCAAAAGTCAGTCAGTGGAATTCACTGCCGCAGGAGGTGGTGGCGGCTGCAAGCATGGACAGTTTCAAGAGGGAATTAGATAAACATATGGAGCAGACGTCCATCAGTGCCTATTAGCCACAGGGTATGGATGGGAGCTCTCAGTCTGGGGCAAGTGACGCTCTGTATTCTTGGTGCTGGAGGGGGCAGCAGTGGGAGGGCTTCTAGTGTCCTGGCCCCACTGCTGGACCTCCTGATGGCACCTGGTATTTTTGGCTGCTGTGTGACAGAGTGTTGGACTAGATGGGCCATTGGCCTGATCCAACGTTGGCTTCTCTTATGCACTTATGTTATGTTATGTTAAGCGCAGATGTAGTTTCCCTCCTCATGTCTTCCGAGGAAGTGGTTTGTAAGTCATTCAAGCTGTTTGCTGCCAAACCAAACACATTTGGGGATCAGTTGACTTAGATTGCTGCCATCTTCGATTTAATAAAGTTTGGCTGAATGGGCTTACCAGCGTTCCCAACTCTGGAGAATGTATATTTGTCTCAGCAAAGGGCTGCAGTGTAATTGACTATTTTATAGTTTCCCCTTCACTGGAATCTCATGTTCTAGATCTCACTGTTGGCGATTATATAATCCATGACCATCTTCCACTTATTTTAACTCTCAATGTCAGCCCTTTTACTAGAACCCAATGTTATTTCCAACACCAACCTGACAAGCTCTATCTATTGCCTAGGATCGTGTGGAACGATAGCTCTATGCAAAAAACCCAACCGTTACTTAAATCAAACCTGCTTCTAAAGTATAAAAAAGGTAAAGGTTCCCTTGCTCGAAAGCCAGTCGAATCCGACTCTAGGGTTGCAGTGCTCATCTCCATTTCAAAGCCAAAGAGCCAGCGCTGTCCGAAGACGTTTCTGTGGTCATGTGGCCGGCATGACTGAACACCAAGGCGCACGGAACGCTGTCACCTTCCCACCGAAGTGGTACCTATTTATCTACTTGCAATTTCTTGCTTTCGAACTGCTAGGTTGGCAGGAGCTGGAACTAGAGACGGGAGCTCACTCCGTCACGCGGCACTCTCGGGTCTCGAACTGCTGAACTACCGACCTTCCACAGCCTGCAGTTCAGCGTCTTAACCACTTGAGCCACCGCAGCTCCCTAAAGTATAGCTCCTCCTTAATTGATGCAAATGAAGATTCATCAATGATCATAGCCTATAATGCTTTAAGAGCATAAGAACATAAGAGAAGCCAATGTTGAATCAGGCCAATGGCCCATCTAGTCCAATACTCTGTCACACAGTGGCCAAAAATACCAGGTGCCATCAGGAGGTCCACCAGTGGGGCCAGGACACTAGAAGCCCTCCCACTGCTGCCCCCTCCAGCACCAAGAATAGAGTGCATCACCAGCCTCCTGTGGCAGTGAATTCCAGGTGTTCATCACTCTTTGGGTGAAGAAGTATTTCCTTTTATCTGTTCTAACCCGACTGCTCAGCAATTTCATGGAGTGCCCACGAGTTCTCGTATTGTGAGAAAGGGAGAAAAGTACTTCTTTCTCAACCTGCTCAATCCCATTAACATCTCACCTATCTACGTCACTGGGCAAAGAACTTGAGAGCGGTAACAGGGGGCGTAACAGACCTATAAACGTCTGGTTCAATAGGGAAGGAACCGGCAGCCAGAAATGAAGAGCGGAGTTTGGCGTTTTGGAGGCCTGAAGCCCCCCTCCAGGTCTGCTAAGCCTGGCTGAGAGTCTGCCGTGGACTGCAATGTATCCCCATGTCTGTGTCCCCATTTCAACGCAGCTTTTTATCCCTGGATCAAAAGCATTCCGAGACTCTTTGGATGCATCTTGGGGCTCCTTTGAACGCAGAGGCGCTCTCAAACGCGGCAGTCAGTTGCGTGGCCACCCCATGCAGCTTTAGACGGCCGGTGCCAGAGATGCAGAGCGGTGCTCTTTGTCGACAGCGGAAAGGTATTCTGTTTGGGAGGAATCATGCTGACTCAAAACAGGGTTATGCCGGAGAAAAGGGTTTGCTGCTTGCCTCGTTCGGCTTCTTCGGCGGCGATTGGGGAGCGCTTCCCTCGACTTCAATGGTGCCTGATTAAGTGGCCGGGGCATAAGAAGCACGGGATGGAGAGATATGACGCTGGAAACGGGAGGGACGCTTGGAATCTGTCGCGGTTCTCAGCAGCACGGATGCTTTCAGCAGCAAGCCATCGATGAATGCCTGGCTTATTGTTCAGGGTTGCCAACCTGCAAGCGTGGCCTGGAGATCTCCTGGTATACTCAAGGTATACGCCAAAGATCAGTTCCCCTGGAGAAAATGGCAGCTTCAGAGGAGTCACTGTTCAAAGCTTGGATCTTGCAACGCACATCTGATCATGTGGACGTAGAATGGGGTTGCACCCGGCAACCAATCAGAGACATGGGGGGGGGGAGCGGGTGTCAGAGTCCCGCAGCAATCAGTTCCCAATAACTGTCCTTCAGAAGGTTCAAGTTTATTGAGTACAGTAAAGGCAGGTCATCTGTGCGTACATTCTGTGTCAGAACTGATTGCAAGCGTGCAAACAGGGGAGTTATACAACATCCAAAGGGGTCCCCCTGATGGGTCTGAGCCAATCAGGGAAAAAGCTAAAGCCTGCCTGGGTTTGCGTTCCCAGCCAAAGCAGCAGCAAGGTATCGAGGTCACCGGCCTAGGCTTGCAGATAAGATGAGACAGGAAGAAACGAAAGTTGATTACATTACAGCAACAGACTATATATTAACTCCACCCCCCTTCCACCAACTATGACAGCGGCCTAGCTGACAGCGGGGACACGGGTGGGGGGGAGAGCTGTCAGTGATGTTGTGAAACCACTTCCGGGAAAAGCCCGGAAGTGAAAGCACACCTCTCTGGGAATCACCAGGAACTCTGTGGTAAATCCATAGAGGTTTTGGTGATTCCTAGAAAGGCATGATATCCCTTCTGGGTTCCCCCTGGAAGTAGGGTTGCCAACGTCTAGGCGATGGCTGGAGATCTCTCGCTATTACAGCTGGAATCAGTTCACCTGGAGAAAACGGGCCTCTTTCAAAGGCGGACTCTGTGGTATTATACCGCAATCTGGATGGAAAGGAATTTGCTTATCACTAACGCCAGCTATTAAAGAGCAAGAGTACAAGTAGCACCTGAAAGACTAAGAAAATTTGTGGTGGTGGAGGAGGAGGAGAGGAGAGGGAAGGAGGAGGAGTTTGGATTTATACCCCACCTTCCACTTCCGAAGGAGTCTCAAGAGCGGCTTACAAACTCCTTTCCCTTCCCCTCCCCACAACAGACACCCTGTGAGGTCGGCGGGGCTGAGAGAGCTCTTCCGAGAACTGCTCTTGAGAGAACAGCTGTGCCAGAGCTTGTGACTGACCCAAGGTCACATCAGCAGGTGCAAGTGGAGGAGTGGGGACTCAAACCCGGTTCTCCCAGATGAGAGTCCGCGCACTTACCACTACACCGAACTGGCTCAGATATCAGAAGAAGGGAGCAGTGACTCACGAAAGCTCTTCCCCTGCCACGGATTTTGTTAGTCTTTCACGTGCTCCTGGATTCTTGCTCTTTTCTGTTGTCGCGGACAGACTAACACGGCCTTCCCATCTTGATCTACCAGCTATTAAAATAAGAGAAACAAACAATCCAGATACGCCGTTCTTACCTCACCCGCTTTGTATGCCGACGTGACAATCCTATTAATTTCCTCGGAGCCACCTACATTACAGACCGGGGTTCGCTTCCGCATCTCCCTCCCTCCCCAGTCCTGTAATTGCCACTTTTCAGGGGCATCTGTGCATCCAAAGGGAGGCAAACGTGATGTTAACTGGGTGTGCCTTCTCTTCATCTCCGTGTTCCTTTGCAGAGGCGAAGGAACATCTGTTGGAAACAGCTGACTTGACGAGAGTCTTTAAAAATAGAGCACGCAAGCGCCCCCCTCCCCGATTGGGCTTGAATGGTGTCTTTGGAGTGTGTACAACTCCCAAGAAATGCTCCGTTTCCATTAAAAGAAAAGGGAAAGCGGCTGACATTTAGCAAGCTTTATTTAGCCGTTTGAGAGACCCATGCCTGCCCTGTAGCTATGGAATTCTTTGGGAGGGGGCCTCGGTGGGGCCCGCCAGCTAATTAAATGAAAGTACAGTGCAGGTGGTAAGTTGGAGCACTTTGGGGGCAACCCAGGAGGGAGGGGGCCCCAGAGGAAACACGAGGGGGCCGGGCCCCGTGGGCCCCATGTTAGCTACGGGCCAGGTGGGAACTGTCCCAGGGACTGGGATGTGGGGGTGCCGCAGGGGGCTTTTCTCTCCCCGATGTTTTTTAACATCTGTATGTACCCCCTTGCCCAGTTGGTCTAGAGCAGGGGTGTCAAACTCCCGTCCAACTACTAACCAGGCCCGACCCTACTCAGCTTCTCATATCACAGGACTTCTCCCCAGTTATTTTCACCAATTAAAGGTAAAGGTTCCCTTGCTCGAAAGCCAGTGGGGCCAGGACACTAGAAGCCCTCCCACTGCTGCCCCCTCCAGCACCAAGAATAGAGTGCATCACCTGCCCCAGACTGGGAATCCAAGTACTAACCCTGCTTAGCTTCTGAGATCTCATGAGATCGCGCTAGCCTGGCCTATCCAGGTCTGGGCAATGAAAAGGACAGACAAAGCAAATATGCTAGAATGGATCTCTTCCAGCTCCCCTGCAAGTGGCACAGGAGAATTTAAAACACACACACACACAGAAAGACGCACCCTGGCATTGCGTGCACCATGACATCACTTCCAAATTTTCCCCGGCTTTACCATAGAGTTTCTGCCAACTCCTAGAGCTCCTAGAACTCGTGGGCACTCCATGAAATTGCCGAGCAGTCGGGTTAGAACAGATAAAAGGAAGTCCTTCTTCACCCAAAGAGTGATTAACACGTGGAATTCACTGCCACAGGAGGTGGTGGCAGCTACAAGCATGGACAGTTTCAAGAGGGAATTAGATAAACACGTGGAGCAGAAGTCCATCAGTGGCTATTAGCCACAGGGTATAGATGGGAACTCTCAGTCTGGGGCAGATGATGCACTCTATCCTTGGTGCTGGGGGGGGCAGCAGTGGGAGGGCTTCTGGTGTCCTGGCCCCACTGCTGGACCTCCTGATGGCCCCTGGTATATTTTGGCCGCTGTGTGACAGAGTGTTGGACTCGAAGGGCCATTGGCCTGATCCAACATTGGCTTCTCTTCTGTTCTTCTGTTCTTATGACCCCACGTCACTTCCAGGTTTCCCTGGCATTGTATTGCCACAGTGTAGTAACAGCGTTGCACCAATGCCCTGACGCCCCCCAAACAGCAACAACAAATCACGGTTTTGTTGATCTCAGCAATGACACCAGAGACAAACCCTGGGGAAACCTGGAAGTGACATCACAGCACACATGATGCTGTGCCCCGCCCCACGTCCTTCCCCCTGAAGCTCCCCGGTGGTTGCCGGGGACAGCTTGGGAACCTATTCCATTACACTCATACCCACTCGTCTACACGCATTGTTTTCAATTTGCACAAGGTTATGCGTAATCAACAATCATCATGTGTGAACGCCTATTTGTGTGTTTACTCCCGGAAGGTTTTTAGGCAGTTCGTGTACTGCAAAGTCTGGGAAGATTAGTCATTAAAAAAGCCCTGCTGGATCAGACCAGTGGTCCATCCAGTCCAGCATCCTGCCTCTCACACAGTGGCCAACCAGTTCCTATGTAGGGCCAACAACTGGGCATAGAGGCTGAGGCCTTCCCTTGATAAGGACATCAGAAGAGCCCTGCTGGATCAGACCAGTGGTCCATCTAGTCCAGCCTCCTGTCTCACACAGTGGCCAACTAGTTCCTATGTAGGGCCAACAACTGGGCATAGAGGCTGAGGCCTTCCCCTGGTAAGGGGGGTCAGAAGAGCCCTCCTGGATCAGACCAGTGGTCCATCTAGTCCAGCCTCCTGTCTCACACAGTGGCCAACTAGTTCCTCTGGACGGCCAACAACAGGGCATAGAGGCCAAGGCCTTCCCCTGGTAAGGGGGTCAGAAGAGCCCTGCTTCCTTTCTCACAAACTAGCCAACCAGTCACTCTGGAGGTCCAACAAGAGGGCAGAGAGGCTGAGGCCTTCCCCTGATCAGCACATAAGAAGAGCCCTGCTGGATCAGACCAACAGTCCATCTAGTCCAGCCTCCTACCTCACACAGTGGCCAACCAGTTCCTCTAGAGGGCCAACAGCAGGGCAGAGAGGCCGAGGCCTTCCTCTGATAAGAACATAAGAAAAGCCCTGCTGAATCAGACCAGTGGTCCATCCTGTCCAGTACCCTGTTTCACACAGTGGCCAACCAGTTCCTCTGGATGGCCAAAAATAGGGTGTAGAGGCCAATACCTCCCCCTGGTAAAGGGGGTCAGAAGAGCCCTGCTTCCTTTCTCACACAGTAGCCAACCAGTCACTCTGGAGGTCCAACAACAGGGCAGAGAGGCCGAGGCCTTCCCCTGATCAGCACATAAAATAGAGCCCTGCTGGATCAGTCCAGTGGTCCATCTAGACCAGCATCGTGTTTCACACAGTGGCCGACCAGTTCCTCTGGAGGTCCAGCAACAGGGCACAGAGTCCTCCTGGCACGATAATTAAGTGGGCACCCGTCTGCTGTTCATCCTTTCCAAACGAACGCACCCGAAGGTGCACCTTGAAAGGCTCTCTCTCGAAAGCTGCGTTTCCTCCGCTTCCGATTACTCGTATTCAGCGCCGTGGAAGTTACTCATTTCCTCCTGCAACGGGAGCGGGTGGAGGCTTGAGGGGGTGGCTGGGTGGGTGGGAGGAACCTGCCTTTCAGCGCCTTTTCTTTTCCTCCCGCAATCTGCCCAGGGAGAGGAGCGAGAAGAATGGAGACGCTGTCAGTGCCTAGAGCCGAGGAGACAGGCTGGTAATGACTAAGGCCACGAGTTCCACCCCGGCTGTCAGATGAGCCGCAGCCTCCATAAATTGGTATTCTTTGTTGCCGGTGGCGTGGAACTCGCTGGTGGGAGAGGAGCAGGGAGAGGAAGGGGCCCAGGGTGGCCAGCTGAGAATGGGCTGAGGGTTCCGATGGCCGCCTCCTGAGCTTCGCCGAAGGTGGGAACCTGAGTCCGTGGAGATTCCTGCTTCGATGGACCCTCCAAAGAATTTGCAGAAGAAGAAGAAGAGGAGGAGGAGGAGGAGGAGGAGGAGAAGGAGATTGGATTTACACCCTGCCCTTCACTACCCGAAGGAGTCTCAGAGCGGCTTACACACTCTCCTTTCCCTTCCCCTCCCCACAACAGACACTCCATGAGGTAGGTGGGGCTGAGAGAGCTCTCCTGAGAACCGCCCTTGAGAGAACAGCTCTGAGAGAACTGTGGCTTGCCCAAGGTCATCCAGCTGGCTACATGTGGAGGACTGGGGAAACAACCTGGTTCTCCCAGATTAGAGTCTACTGCTCCTAACCACTACACGAAACTGGCAAAAATTAGAAACGGAGGTGGTGGCTTTTTAACCTGGCTCCAAGTAGTCCTCTGATGGGGTGAGTATGCCCAGATGTGGCTGTGTGACCGGGACCATTTAATCCATTTGTGAAATGTGCCTATAGAATCATAGAATGTTAGAGCTGGAAGGGACCTTGCAGGTCATCTAGTCCAACCCCCTGCACTCTGCAGGAGCGTAGCCGAAAGATAGCCCTACAATGTACCCGAAAGATGGTCGTCCAGCCTCCACTTGAAAACGTCGAGCGAAGGAGCATCCACCACCTCCTGAGGCAGTCTGTTCCGCTGCTCAGCCACTCTGACAGTTAGGAAGTTTCTCCTGATATTTAGCCGGTATCGACTCCCTTGTCATTTCCACCCCTTAGATCTAGTCTTGCAGTCCGGAGCAGGAGAGAATAGATCTGCTCCATCGAAGTAGTAGCTCTCTTGAGAACTGCCCTTGAGAGAACAGCTCTGAGAGAACTTGTGACTGACCCAAGGTCACACCAGCAGCTGCACGCGGAGGAGTGGGGAATCCAACCCGCTTCTCCCAGATTAGACTCCCCGCTCCTAACCACTGCACCAAAATGGCTCTCATTCAACTTTGCATGCAGAGGTTCACCCCCTAAGGATTTCTCTTGGCCGAAAGCAAATTCAGAAGCGATGTGGGAGTTCCCAACAGGAATTCTGAAGGCGGAATGAAACCCAGAGATTCTTTAAGACAAAGCTATGCCGTGTTTGTTTCTCCACATCTTTTAGTTCTCAGGTTCTTTACTTTTTATTTACTTTATTGTTAGCTCATGTTCCACCCCGAAGGGGACCCAGAGTGGCTTCCATCCTTCTCCTCTCCTCCCTTTTATCCTCACAACGACCCTGTGAGGTAGGTTAGGCTGAGAGTGTGTGACTGCCCCAAAGTCGCCCAGCCAGTTTCCATATTGGAGTGGGGATCTGAACCTGGATTTCCCAGATTTTAGTTCCACACTTTAACTGCTACACCATACTCGCTGTTTTTCACTATTAACCCCCATGACGGTCCTTTCTCCTGAGAGAGAACCTCGGTTTATGAAGATTATGATGGTTTCCTCTGACTGGTAGCAGTTCTTCTGGGTCTCAGGAAGAAGTTTTTTTCACACTGTCTTCCACCTGCTTATATCAACTGCAGATGCCAAGGATTGAACCTGGGACCTTTTGCATGCAAATCAGCTGCTCTACCACTGACCATGGGCCCTCCCAATACGTAATTGAATGGCGAATTTGGTTATGGGACCTGCATAAAATGAACAAGGCGATAGACTGTGGCTCTGTAAGGGAGGGCAACAGTGGGAGGACTTCTGGAGCTCTGGCCCCACTGGTGGACCTCCTGAGGGCCCCTGGTCTTTCTGGCCACTGTGTGACACAGAGTGTGGGACTGGATGGGCCACTGGCCTGATCCAACATGGCTTCTCTTATGTCTGGGGCAGTGATGCTGTGTCTTGGTGCTTGGGAGGCAAAAGTGGAAGAACTTCTGAAGTTCTGGTCCCGATGGTGGACTTCCTGATGGCACCTGGGTTTGGGCCACTGGGTGACACAGAGTGTTGGACTGGATGGCCACTGGACTGATCCAACATGGCTTCTCTTTACTCTTGGTGCTTGGAGGGGGCAACAGTGGGAGGGCTTCCAGAGTTCTGGCCCCGCTGGTGGACCTCCTGATGGCACCTTGGTTTTGGCTACTGTGTGACTCAGTGCGTTGGACTGGAGGGGCCATTGGCCTGATCCAACATGGCCTTGTCTTATGTTCTTATGTCTGGGGCAGTGATGCTCTGTCTTCCTGGTGCTTGGGGGGGCACAGTAGGAGGGCTTCTGGAGTTCTGGCCCTGCTGGTGGACCTCCTGATGGCCCCTGGGTTTTGGCCACTGTGTGACACAGAGTGTTGGACTGTATGGGCCTTCGGCCTGATCCAACATGGCTTCCCTTATGTTCCCTCATGAAATAATGATTAAGCTGAATCCAGCTGCGTCAATTGTGCAAGTTTTGCTGTACCCGCTTAACAATGATCGTAATTGACAAACATCTGAAGTGTTTGAATATTTTAAAAGCCACTTTACAAATAATTCCTCCCGGGCTGCATCGTATTTTAGACAGTTGAAAAAGACATATGATACTGGATCGACCACGGCCAAGGGACAGCTGCAAAAGCGCTGTTCTGGTGCCGCCCTAAGGAAAGGACCTTTCGTCTGAGCTGTGGGCGGTGCGTTACAGTGCGCTATCAAAAACGACCGCCTCAGTTTGGAATCTGTCGGCACGAGTTCGAATCCCCATTTGTGTCAAGGAAGCTCATTGGGTGACCTTGGGACAGTCACACTTTCTCAGCCTAACCTACCTGACAGGGTTGTTGTGAGGATTCAGTGGAGGAGAGGAGAGAGATATGAGCTGCTTTGGGTCCCCATTGGAGAGAAAAGAGGGGTACAAATTAAAGTAATTGAGTAAGGACACCACCCTGAGGTCTTTGGAAGAAAGGCCAGGTTTAAATGTGATAACGTAGACCAAATTCTCGTGCCCGGATGGTTGCGGTAGAGTCGAATGAAGTTAAATCCACTGAAGATGAACATAAGAACAGAAGAACATAAGAGAAGCCAATGTTGAATCAGGCCAATGGCCCATCTCGTCCAACACTCTGTCACACAGCGGCCAAAATATACCCGGTGCCATCAGGAGGGCCAGCAGTGGGGCCAGGACACCAGAAGCCCTCCCACTGCTGCCCCCTCCAGCACCAAGAATAGAGTACATCACCTGCCCCAGACTGAGAGTTCCCATCTATACCCTGTGGCTAATAGCCACTGATGGACCTCTGCTCCATATGTTTATCTAATTCCTTCTTGAAACTGTCCATGCTTGCAGCTGCCACCACCTCCTGTGGCAGTGAATTCCATATGTTAATCACTCTTTGGGTGAAGAAGGACTTCCTTTTATCTGTTCTAACCCGACTGCTCAGCAATTTCATGGAGTGTCCGCGAGTTCTTGTATTGTGAGAAAGGGAGAAAAGTACTTCTTTCTCAACCTGCTCAATCCCATTCATAATCTTATAAACCTCAATCATGTCACCCCTCAGCTGGAGGTCCTGTACCTGGGTTGAGGAGACATGGATGTGGGCACCAGGCTCTCCACACTGGAAGGGGCACCTTCGGTGCTGGCCCAGACAGAGAGGAGCCTGGGAGTAACAGTGGATGCCTCTCTCTCCATGGAGGCCCAGGTTGTCACAGTTGCCAAATCTGCATTCTTCCATCTTAGGTAGATCAGGCTACTGAAGCCCTATCTCTCCCTCCAAGACCTAGCTACAGTGATCCATGCAATGGCCACTTCCAGGCTTGATTACTTCAACTCGCTCTATGCAGGCTTACCCCTGAGGCTGATCTGGAAATTACAGCTGGGACAAAATGCAGCGGTGCGCCTGCTGACGCCGATGCCTGTGCGGGTTCATGTTCGGCATGTGCTTTGCCAGCTGCAGTGGTTACCAGTTGAGTACCGGATCCACTTCAAGGTGTTGGTAATAATCTTCAGATCCTTATACGGCCTGGGACCAACATACCTAAGGGACTGCCTCTTCTTGTATACGCCTCGAAGATCTTTACGCTCTAATAGTCAACATCTCCTGGTGGTCCCGTCTAGGACATTTGTCTAGCCTCAACCAGGGACAGGGCCTTCTATGCCCTGGCCCCTACTGGGTGGAACATCCTCCCCATCGAGATCAGGGCCCTGTGGGATCTTACTCAGTTCTACAGGGCCTGCAAGATGGAGCTGTTCCACCAGGCTTTTGGTTGAGGCAGCAGACATCCACAGATGGCCCACTCGAAACCGCTGTTTCCCACCTGCTGACCATCCATCCATCGGCAACTGGCCATATCCATCTGTAATAATGGGCTGGAACTTTCACCAGTAGCTATGACCACTGATTTTAAATGTTTATCTTGTGCTTTGGTGTAGTGGTTAAGTGCGCGGACTCTAATCTGAGAGAACCAGGTTTGATTCCCCACTCCTCCACATGCAGCCAGCTGGGTGACCTTGGGCAAGCCATAGTTCTGACAAGAGCTGTCCTTGAAAAAGAGCAGTTTCTGTCAGAGCTCTCTCAGCCCTGCCTGCCTCACAGGGTGTCTGTTGTGGGGAGGGGAAGGGAAAGGAGTTTGTAAGCTGCTCTGAGACTCCTTTGGGTAGTAAAGGGCGGGGTATAAATCCAACCTCTTCTTCTCCTTCTTCTCAAACTTTATTGTAATTGTTGAAAGGTGATGTGACCAGTGTTCCCTCTCAGCTGAGTTAATGTGAGCTAGCTCATAGTTTTTTAGCCTCCGGCTCACGCATTTTTGTCTCCGCTCAGGAAGGGAGGGCTCCAGAGCAAACTAATTCATGCAGTAGCCAAATCGCTCGCTCACAACTTTAATGCCAGTTGCTCACACAGTAGAATTCTTGCTCACAAGACTCCACAGCTTAGAGGGATCGTTGGATGTGACCCCCCCTGAGCCCGCTTGCTGGATGGGTGGGATACAAATACAAACAAATAAATACACGTGTTTATTGTAGGCTTACCATTTGGTCAGCCATGGGCAGTCAAGTTCCCACTTGCCCCAGTAAGCAACCGAAGCAAAAGTATGGAGGATGATGTCACAGTCCCCCCATGGCACTCTAGGAATTTCCCCATCTCTATGGTCCAGTTTCCTGGATATACGAAACAAGAATCAGGAATTCTGGCTTTTCCTGTTTGGGAATTCGGAACCTTTCTTAGCTGTCCGTGAGTCTGCACCAGCTCTCCATGGAGCTGGACCATTTTTAGCCCATAACTCAGGGCCATTTTCTTCCCCACCGCAGAGGGATAATTCATCACTTCCACATTCCACGACGTGGAAGAACCGCCTAAGTATTAAACGTTTAAAAAGTTTATCCTCCGACGACTTGTCGGTTTCCGTTCTGTAATGAGTTGGGTAATTATCAGCGCCTCTTCTCGGGTGACTGTTCCGTTATATAATTATCATATAATGGCTGAAAATTTGACTGCGCCTCGTATTCTGAGCAGTTTTTACTCCCTTCCATATTTGACTTGCTTCTCCTAAGTACGAGAATTAAGATGACATTAAGAGGATAAAGAGCCATGACATTTGGTTGTTGTTGTTTTTTTTAAGAGGGGGGAGATTGATCTACAAAGCAGTGGTGGAGTTCCTCTCGATGTCCTTATTTATGAAATATTACGTATTTCCTTTCTCCATTGCAAAATAATTTCCTTTGAGGTATAGAAGAAGAGATTTGATTTATACCCCACCCTTCACTACCCGAAGGAGTCTCAGAGTGGCTTACAATCTCCTTCCCCTCCCCACAAGAGACAGCCTGTGTGAGGTAGCTGGGGCTAAGAGAGCTCTCCCGAGAACTGCCCTTGAGAAAACAGCTCTGAGAGAACTGTGATTGACTCAAGGTCACACCAGCAGCAGCATATGGGGGAGTGGGGAATCAAATCCGGTTCTCCCAGAGTAGAGTCCGCACTCCAAGCCACTACACCAGACTGGCTTCTCATTCGATCTTGCAAGCAAAGGTCCACCCCCAAGGATGTCTCTCTGCACCCCTCAGTTTCTCCAAAAGCATATTTGGAAGCAACATGGAAGTTCCCAACAGGAATTTTGAAGGAGGGGGAAAAAAACCCTGAGATTCCCTTCCTCTCCCCACAACAGACACCCTGTGAGGTAAGTGGGGCTGAGAGAGCTCTCTTGAGGACTGCTTTTGAGAGAACAACTCTGAGAGAACTTGGGACTGATCCGAGGTCACAGCAGCAGCTGCATGTGGAGGAGTGGGGACTCAAACCCGGTTCTCCCCCAGATTAGAGTCTGCACACTTAACCACTATACCAAAACATAGACAGGCAGACAGATGATAGATAGATGGATAGTTTATTCAGATTACCAATAGTTCTCTAGTAGGGGAAAACTATCTATCTATCTATCTATCTATCTATCTATCTATCTATCTATCTATCTATCTATCTATCTATCTATCTATCTATCTATCTATCTATCTATCTATCTATCTATCTATCTATCATCTGCCTGCCTGCCTGCCATAGATAGATATCATATCATAGATAGATATCAATTATTGATCAATCAACAGGTAGGTAGGTGGGCAGATAGACAGACAGACCAAGGGATGTACACACAATGTATAAAGGAAGTGCAATGAAGTCCCTGTCCATCCCCAAATCTCCAGGAGTTTTTCAACCTGGAGCTGGCAACCCTACCTCCCATCCCCCGCCAGTGGGCAGAGGGAGACCTAGCAACCCCACCTGTAGGAATTAGATATATGATAACCAAACGAAATCTCATTGCTTGGGTGCTGTTTCCTTGAATACTAAATCTGGGGGTTGTCTTCATGATCCCCTTTCGGTCGTTCCTGGAAGAATTAGACCGACTGCTGTTCGATTAGGTTCCTCGGTGTGATCTTTTGTCCAAACTAAAACGTTGGGGCAGAGTTAGAGGTTGCTCTTCCTGCAGAACATCTAAGGCATTTCAGATCACGGTGTTAAAATACATACAAGAACAGGAATTAAAACATCAGTTAGGATGGAGGGTTTGTTGATGGAATGCCAAATGAAACAAGTCCTCCCCCACTGCAAACAGAAAAAGACAGGCCGATCTCCCTGGGGAGAGATTTCCAGAGCTTTGGTGCCACAACTGAGAAGGCTCTGTCCCAGTCTGCCACCAGTCTAATCTCAGAAGGTGGTGGCACCTGGAGCGGGGCCTCCGAAGATAACCATAGTGGAGTTCTCCAATTTCATTTATGGGGATTCGACTTGGGGAGCGATTTGAAGAATAAAAACGAAAATACCATGCAGTCATTTGAATTCATCAACAGTTCGCTTTATTTGGGAATACTGTAAAAAAATTTCTAAAAGCAAATTCAGATGAAGAGAAGGCGACGCTTTCAAATGTTTGCAAAGTAAATTTTCATTAGGAGAATTTGCCCGATAATTTGATTCCCCCTCCCTCAAATTAATTTCGGCTCTGAAGAAAGCTCTCTGGGGCACGGCAGCCGACGCTTTCCCATCAAACCACTTGTCAGTGTCAGGGAGAAAATGAAAGTAATTCCTCTCTCTCAACAAACATGTTGGAGCTGAATAACAAATGAGGAATTAAGAGCTTAGCAGTGCTGAGTCATGGAAAAACCTCATGAAATGCTAAATGCGTCTTCCCGCCCACCCCCCAAAAAGGTGGCCGATGCTAATCTTCAGGGGTAATTCAAGGAAGTATTGCATCCATCAAGAAAAAAATACTGAAGGTTAGCAAATGGCCAACATTTCAATATAACTGTCTGTCGATGGAAGGGTGTATGAGAAATTTCAGTGTAATAAAATGAAAACCCCTGGTTTGGAGCCCATCTTTATTGTTCCCCTTTCACTCTTTTTTAGAATAATGCGTTATTTATTTGGGTGGCCAGAGCCATGTTGGGAAATACCTAGAGCTTTTGGGGGTGGAGCCTGAGGAGGGCGGGGTTTAGGGAGGAGAGGGACTTCAATGGGGTATAATGCCATCGAATCCACCATCCAAAGCAGCCATTTTCTCCAGGGGAACTGGTCTCCATTGCCTGGAAATGAGTTGTAATCCCAGCAGATTTTAAAGGGGCCGATCAGCGAGCATATAAAGGACAACTTGGTGATCCGTGGTAGTCAGCGCGGATTTGTCCCCAACAGGTCCCGCCAGACCAACCTCATTTCCTTATTTGATCGAGTGACAAGTTTACTGAATCAAGGGAATGCTGTTGATGTTGTTTACCTGGATTTCAGTAAAGCTTTTGACAAGGTTCCCCCTAATGTTCTGATGGGTAAACTAGAGGACTGTGGACTGGATTCTAGGGTCCTTTCTGCACTTGACCTTAAATCCTCATTCAGCCCTATCCCCGAAACTTACATTCTACACTACTCTCGAGTTCACCCCTGTAATTATCTCGGGGTATTTTTACATTCTACACTACACTCGAGTTCACCCCTGTAATTATCTTGGGGTATTTCTACATTCTACACTACACTCGAGTTCACCCCTGTAATTATCTCGGGGTATTTTTTGTTTCCACATTACATTGAGGTCACCCGGCTTTGCCCCACACTTGTCCCGGGATAAACTGATGCTGTTAGAAACCAGGGATAAATGCCAGGTATCGTGTCCTGAGTTGAACTCTGATAAAACCAGGGACGAGAGCCAAGTGTGGAAAGGACCAAGGATAATTAGGTGGCTAGGGAACTGGCTGGAGAACCGCACTCAGAGAGCAGTTGTCAGTGTCATTTAATCTGACTGGAGGGAGGTTTCCAGAGGGGTGCCACAGGGCTCGGTTCTGGGCCCAGTACTTTTCAATATTTTTTATAAATGATCTAGATGAGGGTATAGTGGGGCTACTCATTAAATTTGCAGATGCCAACAAACTGGGAGGAGCAGCGAACGCACCAGAAGACAGAGACAGAATTCAACGAGATCTGAACTCACTGGGAAAAGTGGGTGGATGCGGACAAGATGCCATTTAACAAGGATAAGGGCCAAGTTCTACATCTGGGTAACACAGACAAGGAACACGCATACTGGATGGGGGATACACTTCTGGGTAGCAGTGTGTGTGAACAAGATTTTGGAGTATGGGTGGACTGAAAGTTAAATATGAGCAGCCAGTGTGATGTGGCGTCAAAAAAGGGCTAGTGCAATATCTGGGCATATCAATAGAGGAATAACATCCAGATCGCAAGATGTGATGGTCCCGCTGTACACTGCATCGGTCAGGCCGCATATGAAGCCTTGTGTGCAGTTCTGGAGGCCTCATTCCCAAAAGGATGTGGACAGAATGGAGCGGGTGCAGAGGAGAGCGACAAGGATGATCGGGGGCCTGGAGACCGAGCCCTGTGTGGAAAGGCTGAGGAACTGAGGGATGTTCAGTCTGGAGAAGAGGAGGCTGAAGGGGGACAGGATGGCTCCCTTGAAGTATCTAAAGGGCTGTCACTTGGAGGAGGGCAGGGAGCCGTTTCTGTTGGCAGCAGAGGAGAGGACCCGCAAGAATGGGTATTAGGAGAACCTTTTTCACAGTAGGAGTTGTGCAACAGTAGAAACAGTGGAATGGTCAGGCCTCACCTGGTGTACTGTGTCCAGTTTTGGACAGCACATTTTAGGAAGGATGTTGACGAGCTCGAGCGTGTCCAGAAGAGGGCAACCAGGATGGTGAGAGGGTTGGAATCCAAGTCTTGTGAGGAAAGGCTGAAAGAGTTGGGTATGTTTAGCCTGGGAAAGAGAAGGCTTAGAGGGGACATGATTACAGTCTTCCAATATCTGAAGGGCTGTCATGTAGAAGATGGAGCTCTGGATCGCAAAATGCGATCTAATGAGTGGAAATGACAAGGAGTCGATACCGGCTAAATATCAGGAGAAACTGCCTCACTGTAAGAGTGGTTGAGCAGTGGAACAGTCTGCCTCGGGAGGTGGTGGATGCTCCTTCCCTGAACATTTTTAAGCGGAGGCTGGATGACCACCTTTTGAGTATGTTGTAGGGCTATCTTTTGGCTATGCTCCTGCAGAGTGCAGGGGGTTGGACTAGATGACCTGCAAGGTCCCTTCCAACTCTAACATTCTATGATTCTATGAATCAACTGCCTCGGGAGGTGGTGAGCTCTCCCTCCCTGGCAGTCTTGAGCAGCGCCTGGAAAAACATTTGTCAGGGGTGCTCTAGGCCTATCCTGCACTGAACAGGGGGCTGGACTAGATGGCCTGTACAGCCCCTTCCAACCCTGTGATTCCACAATCGCTAAAACCACAGTTCTTAGATCACTACAAGCTCTTTGTTTAAGGGGAGTCCTGTGATCGTTTCAAGTTGCATTGCTCTGACACGGTCGTTTCCTGCTTCAAAGACCGTTATTTCCTTGATCAGTGTGTTCTCCTGGCAAAAAAATCTGGCTGGGACATGATTAGTTCAAACACAAAGGATAAATATTTGCTTACAGATGGATCGAGGCTCCGGAGATGAGTTTTCGCCCTTGTCGTTAAATCGGGAGGGGTAGGGCTGCCAACTCTAGGGTGGGAAATCCCTGGAGATTTGGGAGTGAAACCTGGGGAGAATGGCGCTTGGGGATGGGAACGTGATGCCATGGAGTCCGCAGGCCAAAGCTGCCATTTTCTCCAAGGACACTGATCTCTGCAGCCTGGACTCTAATCTGGGAGAACTGGGTTCGATTCCCCACTCTTCCACATGCAGCTGCTGGTGTGACCTTGGGTCAGTCACATGTTCTCTCAGAGCTGTTCTCTCAAGGGCAGTTCTCGAAAGAGCTCTCTCAGCCCCACCAACCTTCACAGGCAGTGCTCCGTCTAAGCTGTGGAGTCTTGTGAGCAAAAGTTCTCACTTTGTGAGCTTACTGGCATTAAAGTTGTGTGCGAGCGATTTGGCTGCTGCATCAATTAATTTGCTCTGGAGCCATCCTTCCGGAGCGAAGGGAAAAATGTGGGAGCCAGAGGCTCAAAAACTGTGAGCTAGCTCACACTAACTCAGCTTAGAGGGAACACTGCCCACCGGGGGTCTGTTGTGGGGAGGGGAGGGGAAAGGAGAGCATAAACCACTCTCTCCTTCAGGTAGTGAAGGGCGGGGTATAAATCCATAAACCCCTGTGCAGCTGCCGGTGTGACCTTGGGCCAGCCACAGATTGTCTCAGAGCTGTTCTCTCAAGGGCAGTTCTCGAGAGAGCTCTCTCAGCCCCACCTACCTCACAGGGTGTCTGTTGACTCTTTCAGGTAGTGAAGGGTGGGATATCCTCTAGTATATATAATTCAGTTTTGGTCATGGACTCCCCTGAACATTCCAACACGCTCCGAAATCAGTTTGCTCCCTGATCTGTCATTTAGAGGGTCTCCCTGTCCACTGGCTGCTTTGCCTGAGTCCTGCCTCCAACATTCTAAACAGTTTGCTGTTCCTCTCCCCCCCACAGCCAGTCAGTACACAGAGGTGATTTGCATATGTGGCCTGATTGGCCTTTGCCTCTAACATTCTAAACAGTTTGCTGTTGCTATTCTCAGGTAAAACGTGTTATGAGGTAAAATACATTTCCCCTTAGTGCCTGTTGGGGGAAACCATTGTTGCCAATCTCCAGGTGAGGGCTGAAGATCACTCAGAATTACAACTGCTTTCCAGATGGCAGAGATCAGTTCCCTTGGAGAAAATGGTGGACTCTGTGTCCTTATATCCTGCTGAGACGGCCCCTGTATGACAGCCAATGTGACGTAGCAGTCAGGGCTTCAGAGCACAGTAGAGGCTGCAGGTGGGGTGTGTGTGGAAAGCTGAAGAGTGAGGAGAAAATAAAGGTAGGTTGATGATTGGCTGGGAAGGAGATAGGGTTGCTAACTCCAGGTGGGAAATTCCTGGATATTTGAGGGATGGAGCCTGGAGAGGGTGAGGTTTCAGGAGGGGTAGGACCTCAGACAGGTATAATGCCATAGACTCCACCCTCCAAACCAGCCAGTCCCTCCCAGGGAACCGCTGTTGCCAATCTCCCGGGGGGGGGGGCTGGAGATCACTCAGAATTACAACTGCTCTCCAGGTGGGAGGGGTGAGAAGATGGAAAGCTGCAGTCAGAGGGGCAGGTCAAGGCAGGTTGATGGTTGGCTGTGAAGGAGATAGGGTTGCCAACTCCAGGTTGGAAAATTCCTGGAGCTTTGAGGGGTGGAGCCTGGAGAGGGTGGGGTTTGAGGAGGGGTGGGACCTCAGACAGGTACAGTGTCATAGACTCCACCCTCCAAACCAGCCATTCTCTCATGGGAAATCTTTGTTGCCAATCTCCAGGTGAGGGCTGGAGATCACTCAAAATTACAACTGTTCTTCAGGTAGCAGAGATCAGTTCCTCTGGAGAAAATGGTGGACTTTGTGTCATTATACCCTGCTGAGGTCACCACAGCAAATTGACTCTGAGTGACCCAGGACTGAGGCACCCGCCCAGAGCCTCTTTCTAGAGCTCGTTGTACTTATTTCCACAACGGGCCTTATTCCTAGTAAATCCATGAATCCGCATGCAGCTTCCAATGTGACCTTGGGTCAGTCACAGGGTCTCTCAGAGCTGTTCTCTCAAGGGCAGTCCTCGAAGGAGCTCTCTCAGCCCCACCTACCTCACAGGGTGTCTGTTGTGGGGAGGGGAAGGGAAAGGAGATTGTACGCCACTCTGAGACTCTTTTGGGTAGTGAAGGGCGGGGTATAAATCCATAAATCCGCATGCAGCTTCCAGTGTGACCTTGGGTCAGTCCCAGGTTCTTTCAGAGTTTACACACAATGCGAAACACATATAAACAGTTTCACATAATAGCCTTTTCTGAGTGTGCTGCATGAATGACACTTGTTTACATAGCAACAATACTAATCCGTGAGTTAACACATCACATTCTTCCCGCTTCATTGAGACGCTGAAAGAACTTGTCTAGATATGCCTTTTCCGTCGTGTGCATGCACATGTTTTTATAATGGGATGAAGAAATATATTCACTGTAGAACTGAAGCCTAAATAATTTTTTTTCATAATACAGCATCACGGTTTGTTTTTGTTATTGATTACCACCTGGAGGCTGGCAGTAGTGAGAACCAGTTTGGTGTAGTGGTTAAGTGTGAGGACTCTAATCTGGGAGAACCGAGTTTGATTCCCCACTTCTCCACTTGGACCTGGCTGGATGACCTTGGGCAAGCCATAGTTCTGATAAGAGCTGTCCTTGAAAAAGAGCAGTTTTTGTCAAGAGCTCTCTCAGCCCCACCTACCTCACAGGGTGTCTGTTGTGGGGAGGGGAAGGGAAGGGAGTTTGTAAGCCGCTCTGAGACTCCTTCGGGTAGTGAAGGGTGGGGTAGAAATCCAACCTCTTCTTCTTCTTCTTCTTCAACCCTAGGGAGGAGACGAGGTTGCTCTCTTGGATGTGTGAGACATTTGGCTTTTTAAAAAACAAATCCTGGAGATTTTGGAAGGGCGGAGTTTGGGGAGAGGAGGGAAGTCAGCAGGGATGTGACTCCATAAAGAGTCCCCCCTCCAAAGCTTCCAATTCCTCCAGGGGAGCTGATCTCTGTAGCCTGGGAATCAGTTGTAATTCCGGAAGAACTCCAGGCCCCACCTGGAAGTTGGTAACTGCCGCGAGTAAGAATGTTGCGTCCCAATCACCTCAGTGGATACATACATGAATGAGAGTTTCCAGATCTAGCAAATAATCATAAGAAAAAGAAACCTTTCAGTTCCTATCTAAGTTAAAGGAATGGGAGACCTTTTCTGTTCTTGATTGGCATTCCTTGGGGTCTTTTTGTGCAAACAAACATCATGCCTCATTAGCCCCGAATGGCCACAACCGGCAGAGTTAAGCTCTGCGGCTTGGTGAAGAGATGTCCCGTGGATTCGAAGGCCCTCCTTTGGGGGGGGGGGTGAGAGGTCTGGCGGAAAAATCCATCTGATTGACTTGCTGTAACAGAGACGGTGGCGCAGGGACGCTCGTTTGGGTTCCTGCTGTGGAGTAGACCAATGTGCAAGCCCCCCAAAGCAATGCTTTACAGGCTCCCCAAGTACACTTTGCGATTGGCTCCAGGCACTTAGCTCTAGGGGGGCTGACAGGCGAGCGGATGAGCCGTCAATCTCTGGAGGCTGTTTCAGCAGCCAGAAGCCCGGCTCGGAAATTGGGTGCCTGTTACCTTTTGGAAAAGGCGGCCGACCCGAGGTGTTGCTTAAAGAGAGGGCTGCGGATGTACCAGCCGACTTTTTATTTATTAAATGCATTTTGATGATTCTCTTTCCCCCGAGGACCATGGTGTTGGAATGAGCGACTCAGCATGCCTGGACATTGGGGGGCGCTACAGCACTCTAAGCATGAATAGGTGTTATCTCCTTGAATGGGATGCCTCTCTTTGTCTTCAGCTGGGAGCTGCCCTCGGACCCCTCCTCTCTCCCTCACTTTGTCCTCTCACTTTCTTCACATGGCCTTCCCTGGAGACACATGTCCCTGCAGATCTCTCCTGTAGAGACAACGCTCTCATACTCCCACACACGTGACACCGGACAAGCGGGCCATTTGCGATAGGAAAAAGTATTCTTAAGATTAGGCTTCTCTCTCTCTCTACTTTCGACTGCAACCTGAATGTGAACTGGATCCTGAGCGAAGACAAAAATGTGTGAGCTGGAGGCTCAAAAACTGTCAGTTGGCTCACACTAATTCAGCTGAGAGGGAACACTGGTTGTCAGTAAGCATCCAGAAGACGAGGAGGAGGAGGAGATTGGATTTGTAACCCTGCCCTTCAGCATTCCGTGCGCCTTGGTGTTTAGTCATGCCAGCCACATGACCACAGAAAAGTCTTTGGACAGCGCTGGCTCTTCGGCCTTGAAACGGAGATCAGCACCGCAACCCTAGAGTCAGATTCAACTGGCTTTCGAGCAAGGGAACCTTTACCTTTACCTTTTACCTTCACTCGGAGTCTCAGACTGGCTTACAAACTCCTTTCCCTCCCCCTCCCCACAACAGACACCCTGTGAGGCAGGCGGGGCTGAGAGAGCTCTTTTGAGGACTGCTCTTGATAGAACAGCTCTGAGAGAACTATGGCTTGCCCAAGGTCATCCAGCAGCGGCAAGTGGAGGAGTGGGGAATCAAACCTGGTTCTCGCAGATTAGAGTCTGTTTTTTTGAGAAAATAATCATAAGGCCAATGAAAAAGGGGCAGTTTGAACATATGAAGTTGCTTAATACTGAATCAGACCATTGGTGCATTCAAGGTCTTCACAGATAGGCAACCACTCTCCAGGGTCTCAGGCAGAGATCTTTCCTGTCACCTCCTGCCTGATCCTTTTAACTGGAGGTGCCGGGGATTGAACCCGGGACCTCCTGCATGCCAAGAAAGATGTTCTACCACTGAGCCACAGCCCCGCCCCTCTCTGGCACACATTGTTGCACACTGGCACATCCATGCACCACACCGACGGGCAGAACGCCACCCCAACTAGCTAGTGTGGCTCTGAATGGTAAACATGCCATTGCCATGAAACTGTTGTTCGACAGACAAATTTCTGAATGCTTTAATAAGAACTGTCGGGATTTGTTTAAGACACACAACGTTTCACGTGTTCCTAACGCTCGACACAGGGACAAAGCGTTTCCGTTTCGCACATGATGCGCTTGTGCGGTGCTTTCGGGGACAGAGAACGGGGGGGAGGGGGGAATCTAATATCTGACGGAGATGTTGGCTGGCTGGGGCTGTGCGGATACAGAAAGGCGAACGGCGTGCTGCAGTGTCCTTGGGAATGTAATTAAAGAACTTTTTCCCCCTGTTGTTTCCCCCCCTCGTCTCCAGTGAGGGCGTTTAAGGGCGGGAAGCATCCAGAGCGCCTGTCTTTCCAAAGGAAGGGGGTGGCTGGCAATATTCTCGTTGTTATGTCAACCGCGGCATCCTTGTGTGGAGATAAAGAGGCAGAAGAGGCCTCTTCATTCCCATTCCGAAACCAACAGGCAGGCTCTCTCTCTCTCTCTCTCTCTCTGTTCTCTGTCAGTCTTTACCGTGTTTGGTAAACACATGGATGCTTGCCAGGGCCTAGACTGGCTTCTTGCGCTAGGTGAGGCTGCTACAGTTCTTGGCAGAAGCAGGCATTCTCTAATAGGGCTGCCGACCCTACTTCTCTCCAGGCGACCGAGATCAGACAGAGATCAGTTCGTGGGAGGGGCTGCGGCTCAGCGCCGGAGCCTCTGCTTGGCATGTAGAAGGTGCCAGGTTTGATCCCTGGTATCTCCAGTTAAAAGAGCTGGGGGTAGATGATGGGAAAGACCTCTGCCTGAGACCTTGGAGAGCTGCTGCCAGTCTGAGTAGACAATACTGACCTTGATGGGCCAAAGATCTGATTTGTTAGAAGACAGCTTCATGTGAGGGCCTGTGGCTCAGTGGTAGAGCCTCCGCTTGGCATGCGGAAGGTCCTGGGTTCAATCCCCGACGTCTCCAGTTAAAAGAGCCAGGCAGGAGGTGATAGGAAAGGCCTCCGCCTGAGACCCTGGAGAGCCTCTGGCAGCTACAAGCATGGAAAGTTTCAAGAGGGAATTAGATAAACATATGGAGCAGAAGTCCATCAGTGGCTATTAGCCACAGGGTATAGATGGGAACTCTCAGTCTGGGGCAGGTGATGCACTCTATTCTTGGTGCTGGAGGGGGCAGCAGTGGGAGGGCTTCTAGTGTCCTGGCTGGACCTCCTGATGGCACCTGGTATATTTTGGCCGCTGTGTGACAGAGTGTTGGACTAGATGGGCCACTGGCCTGATTCAACATTGGCTTCTCTTATGTTCTTATGTTCTTATGTCTGAGTAGACAGTCCTGACTGTGATGGACCAAGGGTCTGATTCAGTATAAGGCAGCTTCATGTGATTTGGTTTGATTTTTTAAATTTCTACCCCACCTTCCCAGCTGAGGCCGCCTGAGGGTGGCTTACATAAAAACTGCACAGAATTTACAATAAACATAGAATATAGATTAAGGTAAAAATAAAGATTTCCCTCACTCGAAAGCCAGTCGACTCCGACTCCAGGGGTGCGGTGCTCATCTCCGTTTTCAAGCCGAAGAGCCAGCGCTGTCCGAAGTTGTTTCCGTGGTCATGCGACTGGCATGACTAGGTGCCGAGGCGCACGGAACGCTGTTACCTGCCCACCGAAGTGGTACCTATTTATCTCCTTGCAATTTCTTGCTTTCAAACTGCTGGGTTGGCAGGAGAGAATATAGATTAAGAAGAAGAAGAGATTGGATTTATACCCTGCCCTTCACTGCCCAAAGGCATCTCAGAGCGGCTTACAAACTCCTTTCCCTTCCCCTCCCCACAACAGACACCCTGTGAGGTAGGCGGGGCTGAGAGAACTTCTGACATCAACTGCTCTTTTTCAAGAACAGCTGTGCCAGAGCTTGTGACTGACCCAAGGTCACATCAGCAGGTGCAAGTGGAGGAGAGGGGAATCAAACCCGGTTCTCCCAGATTAGAGTCCGCGCACTTAACCACTACACCAAACTGGCTACAACAAACAGAAACAATTAAAGCAATTAAATAATTCTAAAACTATTTAAACCATCTCTCCTATATTAAAAAGCTGTGTTGGTGGTGGCACATTGCTGAACATTCCACACGGCGCCCACAGCCTTTGGCTCCATGATCTGTCATTCAGAAGCTGCCCCTATCCACTGGCTGCATTGCCTGTGTCTCACCTCCTATATTTTAAACAGTTTGCTTTTCCTCCCCCCCCCACATAGCCAGTCAGAACACAGAGGTCATTTGCATATGTGGCCTGATTGGCCTTTGCCTCTAACATTCTAAACAGTTTGCTGTTGCTGTTGGGAGTCCTGAGGTAAAATACATATCCCAATCTCCCTGTGGGGCCTGGAGATCTCCCACAAATCACTGTGTTCCCCAGCCACAGCACATCATTTCCCCTACAGAAAATTTCCCAGCTATTACAACTGATCTCCAGATGACCAAGTTCAGTTCCCCTGGAGACAATGGCTGCTTTGGGCAGTGGACTCTATGGCATTATACCCTGCTGAAGTCCCTCCGCACCCCAAACCCTGCCCTCCCCAGGCTCTAACCCTCAAATCTACAGATATTTCCCAACCCAGAGTTGGCAACCATGTAATTGGCTATGGAACCACTTTCCAGACCCTTGGAATCCTGAAAACATGGCGTAGGAGGAGGTGCTTTTCTGCCTTACCTGCCACTGCATAGCCCCAAATTAACATGTCAACATCCAGGCGGCACCTGGAGATCTCCAGCTATTACAACTGATGTCCAAATGACCAAGATCAGTTCTCCTGGAGGCAATGGCTGCTTTGGCCGGTGGACTCTATGCAAAAGTCAACAGGCTGATTTTTCATAATATGGATCAGACTCATCAGCCAGTTTGGTGCAGGGGTTCAGTGCACAGACTCTGATCGGGGAGAACTGGGTTTGATTCCCCACTCCTCTGCTCGCAGCTGCTGGATGACCTCGGGCAAGCCACAGTTCTGTCAGAGCGATTCTCTCGAGGACAATTCTGGAAAGAGCTCTCTCAGCCCTGCTTACCTCACAGGGTTGTTGTGGGGAGGGGAAGGGAAAGGAGTTTGTAAGCTGCTCTGAGACTCCAAGTGAAGGGCGGGGTATAAATCCAATTTCCTCCGCCACCTCCTCTTTCTCCTCCTCCTCTTCTTCTTCTTCTCCATATCACTTGGTGTTGGGAAGTGCTGACAAGTTGCAGCTGACTTATGGCAACCCCGTGGGGCTTCGAGGCAAAAGATGTTGCCTGGCTCCATCCCACAACCCTGGTATTCCTTGGAGATCTCCCATCCAAACACTAGTCAGTGCCAACTCTACTTAGCTTCTGAGATCTGATGAGATTGGGCTATCCTGGGCTATCCAGGTCAGGCCGTATCACCTAATTATCCAGGAACGTCTTGATGGCCTCCTTGGCCTTGTTGCTTCTTTAATTCATCAACCTACATGGAGCTGCTTTCTACTGAGTCAGACCCTTGGCCCGTCAATATCAGTATTGTCTACTCAGACTGGCAGCAGCTCTCCAGGCAGAGGTCTTTCCCATCACCTACTACCTGGTCCTTTTAACTGGAGATGCCAGGGATTGAACTTGAGATCTCCTGCATGCAAAGCAAAGAGTCTTCTACTGAGTCATAGCCCCAGGAGTCTCTCCCTCTGCCCCTCTCACCTGTGACAACAAGAAGAAGAAGACGAAAGAGATGATGAAGAAGAAGAAGAAGAAGAAGAAGAAGAGGAGGAGGTGGAGGTGGAGGTGGAGGTGGAGGAGTTGAATATATACCCCACACTTCATTCGGAATCTCAGAGTGGCTTACAATCTCCTTCTTTTCCTCTCCCCACAACAGATCCTTTGGGGTAGGTGGGGCTGAGAGAGTTCTTAGAGAGCTGTGACTGACCCAAAGTCACCCAGCTGGCTTCACATGGAGGACTGGGGAATCAAACCCAGTTCTCCAGATTAGAGTCCACCGCTCAAACTGGCTGCCACTGACACCTTGACCTGCTGTTTGGCCCCATGTTTTTCCTCTATTGAGTAATTTTCTTCTTGGCAGTAGTCACCTGGGAAGAGCAGTCCAATGAGGATGCTCTAGTAAATGAGACAGTCTTAGAATGCCACATAGCAAAACAGATTTGGGTGCGGTCAGACGGCGTGCTGGGAGCGGTTGAAATTGCTCCGGTCCCGATGCGTTCTTTTTAACCTGGAGAATCGCGATCACGCTCACCTCCTTGTTCCGGATCGCTGCGCAGCCACATCGCTCCCCGCCGTCCACACGCGGGGGCATGCGCTGGTGGGGGTTTTTTGCTCTCTGTTTGAGCATGCGCACAGGCGGCCATCTGTAGAACTAAAATTTTTGCACATGCGCAGAACAGCGATTTCCACACTTCCCTTTAAACTAACACTTCCCTTTAAACTTTTACCCCAAAATTGGCCTCCGTGAGATCCTGAACTTGTCTAAACGCTAAAACTAGGCACCGTTTAAACTTTGGTTTCATTAACTTAGGAGCGGAGCTCCGTCTATGCACACATCGCCAAGGCATAAAAAAAATGGTGGATGAAAAGCGGAAGCCTTGTGCTTCCACAGCAGCTTTCCAGAGGGGAGGAGGTTGAAGCACCCGGAAATGGCTCAACACTGCAGGAGCGATCAGACATCAGAAAAGTGCGGCTAGAACCGGAGAATCAGGAAAACACCACTTGGGGACCTGGTATCAAAATACTCCGTTTTAAAAGGGGGGTTGATCCGGAAAGTGACGGCTGGGGACGGTGCGCAGATGTTGGGTGTGTGAATGTGCACATAAAATCCATTCTTGAAGCGTGCCGAAAGCAGTTCAAATGGAGCATCTGAACACACCCATTTGACTGTCAGACAGGGTTAGTAAAGGCAAGGGAGGGCACCCGCTGAAGACCAGTGAGGGCAATGCTTCTTGTGCCACCCATAGGGCAAGGGTCCCTAATCATTTTTGACCCTGTGGGCGCATTTGGAATTCTGAGGGCATAGTGGGCACAGCAACAAAATGGCTGCCACAAAATGGCTGCCACAGGAGGTGGAACCAGCCACAAAAGGGCTGCCACAGCTGAAACCCAGTGGAGATCCTTGTGTCGTGGGGGCAGCTGCAGCCAAAGTAACTTTCTAAAAGTAGCCAATCAGAAGCCTTCCTGGAGGGCTTACCAGGAGGCTCCGGGAGAAGGAACTCCAAAGTGCATTCTGGGTGAGCCGCCGTCACGTTTAAAGGGTCTGCGTTCCTTTTAAATGCTTTCCCTCCATTGAAAATAATGGAGGATGGGGGCACTTTCTTTGGGTGCTCATAGAATTGGACCCTGTGGTCCAAACTTTTTTAAACTTGGTGGTGTTTTTGAGGAGAGGCATGCTGAAAATTCAGTGCCTCTGACTCAAAAAACAGGTCCCTCCCCAGAGCCCTTAGATACCCACAGATCAATTCTCCATTATACCCTACGGGGACTGGTCTCCATAGGGTATAATGGAGCACCCAGCAGCTATTCCCTCCTTGCTTTCTGATAACTCTGAAGTGGGAGGAGGGGCTCCAAACCAAGGGACCCCCTGCCTCCAACTAGGAATTGGCAACCCTATGAGCAAAAGCTCTAGCTGGCCCCATCCACTATCCTAAAAACACTTGACGGGCACCAGAAAAGGTGTCGACAGGCGCCATGGTGCCCACGGGCACCACGTTGGAGACCTCTGACAGAGGGGTTCCCATAGTAAGCAGGTCAATACATAGCCAGTCGGATCTGGCAGCCTGCTGCCCTCATAGTCCGACGCAGAAGCAGTCTTTGGAAATCACTGGCCTCGTTCGGAAAAGCTGTAAACTCTTCCGCTCCCTTTCAAGCAGTCCTAAAAAAAAATCTCGAACAGGAGCGATGCTTTTCGGCACCGTTAAAAATATTAGTGAAAAAAGTCCCATCCCCCTTGCTGAACTCAACTCTCATTTGCCGTCTTTCCCCCTGGGACACCATAACCGTTTCATTTGCGACTCGGACTGGCGTGGTTTTTCAGGATGCGAAGCGCTCGGTGCATAAAGAAACACCAAAGGCATGCTCGCCGTAACCTTCTGGCCTGCAGAAAAGCGAGAGGCAGCGGCGTACATTTGTAGAACAGAGCAACAAGCACTCTTTGGAGACTCACCTTCCTGCGTGTCTCTGCCGGAGTGTCCGCCGGAGTACAGGCAATTACTGTCCAAAAGACCGAGCACGCTCGCCCAGAAAACGACTTCCCAGAATCATAGCAAGCAACTAAGCAAAGCTCGTGCGTTCGGTTCATCGACTTCTCCTGCAGATTTTCGCTTGCAGCGCATTCCTTCGGTCAATTCATCGATTGATTAATTGGCCAACGTTGCTCCATTTAACTTCTTAAAAAAAAACCCTTTAACTTAATCTTTCTGTTGGGTTCTTGAGCTCCCTGCTCCGATGTAGCTTAGGGTTGCCAGCTCAGGGGTGGGAAATTCCTGGACATTTTGGTGAGTGGAACCGGGGAAAAGGCAGGGTTTGGGGAGAGCAGGGACCTCAGTGGGGTAGAATGTCACAGAGCCCCCGCTATATAGCAGCTGTTCTCTCCAAGGGAACTGATCCCTTGGGCGATCTCCAGCCCCCACCTGGAAGACGGCACCCCTAACGTAGCTTCAGGCAATTCTTTGCTCCCATTTTCTGTCCTTTCCTTGGAAGCAATTCTCTTCATTGGGAGCCAGTTTGGTGTAATGGTTAGGAGTGTGGACTCTAATCTGGGAGAACCAGGTCTGGGACCCCACTCCTCTACATAAGACAATATAAGAAGCCAATGTTGGATCAGGCCAGTGGCCAATGGCCCATCCAGTCCACACAGTGGCCAGGTGCCATCAGGAGATCCAACAGTGGGGCCAGGACAATAGAAGCCCTCCCACTGTTGCCCCCCCCGCACCAAGAACACAGAGCATCCCTTGCTCCAGACTGAGAGTTCTTATCTATACCTTGTGGCTAGCAGCCACTGATGGACCTCTGCTCTACATGCTTATCTAATTCCCTCTTATAAGAACGCAAGAGAAGCCAATGTTGGATCAAGCCAATGGCCCATCCAGTCCAACACTCTGTCACACAGTGGCCAAAAATACCAGGTGCCATCAGGAGGACCACCAGTGAGGCTAGGACTCTAGAAGCCCTCCCACTGTTGCCTCCCCCCCAGCACCAAGAATACAGAGCATCACTTGCCCCAGACCAAGAGTCCCTCTCTATACCTTGTGGCTAATAGCCACTGATGGACCTCTGCTCCATATATTTATCCATAAGACCATAAGAGAAGCCAATGTTGGATCAGGCTAATGGCCCATCCAGTCCAACACTGTGTCACACAGTGGGCAAAAATAGCAGGTGCCATCAGGAGGTTCACCCGTGGAGCCAGGACACTAGAAGCCCTCCCACCATTGCACCCCTCCCCCCAGCACCAAGAATACAGAGCATCACATGCAGCTGCTGGTAGGACCTTGGGTCAGTCACAGGTTCTCTTAGAGCTTTTCTCTCACGGCCCCACCTACCTCACAGGGTGTCTGTTGTGGGGAGGGGAAGGGAAAAGAAATTGTAAGCTGCTCTGAGTCATGGCCCCACTGCTGGACCTCCTGATGGCACCTGGTATATTTTGGCTGCTGTGTGACAGAGTGTTGGACTAGATGGGCCATTGGCCCGATTCAACACTGGCTTCTCTTATGTTCTTATGTTCTCCTTCAGGTGGTGAAGCGTGCGGTATAAATCCAATCTCTCCTCTTCTCTCCTATCTTTTTCAGTGTTTATGTGGATTTAAAGAAGAGAGTCAAAACTGGGTGCCAAGGTTGCCAAATATTTGATACCAGGAAAAACAATTGGCGTATTTTCTAGAATATGTATATATGTGTGTTTGTGAGAGAGAGAGAGAGAGAGAGAGTGAGAGAAAGAGAGAGAGAGAGAGAGAGAGAGAGAGATTTTTTTCTGGAATATTCCACAGTTGCATCTAAAATATGGTAATACCGGAAACTAGGGTTATCAGGTCTGGTTTGGGAAATACCTGCAGATTTGGGGGGTGAAACCTGGAGAAAGCAGGGTTCAGGGAGGGGAGGGACTGCAGCCCTAATCTCAAAGCCCCTGTGTGTGAGTCCAAAAGGGTATTTCCCTGAAGGCCAAGCCAGATGTGACACTTAGAAATTTATGAACAAAGGTTTCCCCCCCCCAGGGAAATAATAGCAGCATAAGGCTAGGGGTGCCAACCTCCAGGTGTTAACTCCGCCTGCTGTTTCGGGCATGATTACCATGGGGATGTGGGGGGGAGGGTGAGAAGAATGTACACTTTTGCTTTTGGGCGTTTCGCTGTTGCCTTTAGTTATCTTATTCGGCCCAGACGCATAACCTTGAGCCCCAGTCAAGACTGGCATCATTTTTCCCTTGGGAACTATGGGCCGTTATTTCGGCGGGCCTCTAGCTTAGGTGTGATTCGCCCCGGGCCATTAGGGTCCAGCTTTATTGAGGTATAATTGCTTGCTTCGGGCGTCTTTCCCCCAGTTCTAACACAGAAATGTTAAGAGTCTGGATCCTATCAATGTCTCGATAAACTTTTATCTCTTTTGAATGACTGTTATTGGGAACTGATTTCTTCAGGAGTCTGACACAGGTGACACCTGGTCTTCTCGTTATGGAGATCAGTTCCCCTGGAGAAAATGGCCGCTTTGGAGGGTGGGCTTGATTGCATCGTATCCTGCTCAGATCCCTCCCTTTCCTAACCCCGCCTCCCCAGTCTCCACTCCCCAAATCTCCAGGTATTTCCCAACCCAGAACTGCAATCCTACGTAGCGTCCCCATCTCAGTCAGGCTGTGGTGCCAGGAAACCATTCATCCATCATGTAGTTCAGTAATGAAGGTTTGTAGGAGATAAAGGAAGAAGAGAAGGGAGAAGAGGAGGCTGGAGAAAGGCTGGGCAGACAGTCTTTGAAAAGGGCACTTAAGAGGATTACTGAATCATTTCCCCTTCTTCAGTAAATGAGGTTTGAAAAGAGATGAGTAATACAGTGATCCTGCCCCCCTACCATAAACACAAGTTGTTCTGTTTTCCAGTTATTGATATTTGCCAGAAACCTGCGTTCAAGGTTGAAAGAGTTGAATACTGAAGAGCCCTGAGTGGTGGGGGAGAGCTATTTCTGACCCAGGTTAAGGTTTCATTCTTATGTCAGCCTTTCCCCCCCTGTTGTTGATGTGTTTCTTTGAACTGATCTGGCCGTGTGCTTTCTCCAAGGATTGGAATGGGCTATAATGTAAAATGCAGATAAATAGTAGATCGTGCTTACTCACTTGTGAGTTCTGTTCACGTTATGCTCGCCGGTCAAGATAAGGGAGTCGATAGTTCAGCGAGCTGTTAGGGTGAATCCTAGTGAACAGGGCTCTTTTTGTAGCAGGAACTCCTTTGCATATTAGGTGACACACCCCTAATGTAGCCAGTCCTCCAAGAGCTTACAGTAGCCCCTGTAAGAAGAGCTCTGTAAGCTCTTGGAGGATTGGCTACATTAGGGATGTGTCGCCTAATATGCAAAGGAGTTCCCACTACAAAAAGAGCCCTGCTAGTGAATTCTGATGCTGCCAGTTAGGCTGTTTTCTTGACTCACACCGGACTGCTGCTGCCTCCAGTTTTATTTCATTTTTGCTGTCCAGTTGCACCAAACTTTTGACGACCCTGTAGGGTTTTCAAGGCAAGAGACATTCAGAGGTGGTTTACTAGTTCCTGCCTCTGAGTAGAAAAGAAGAGATTGGATTTATACCCCGCCCTTCACTTAGAGTCTCAGATCGGCTTACAAACTCCTTTCCCTTTCCCTCCCCACAACAGATACCCTGTGAAGTAGGCAGGGCTGAAAGAGCTCTTTCAAGAACTGCTCTTTTAAGGACAGCTCTGACAGAACTATGGTTTGCCCAAGGTCACCCAGCAGCTGCATGTGGAGGAGTGGGGAATCAAACCCGGTTCTCCCAGATCAGAGTCTCCGTGCTTAACCACTACAGCAAACTGGCTCTTTAGATATCTGTAGAAGCGAGCAGTGACTCACAGAGTCCCTACCCATATTCCTCTAAAATGACGTAACAGAATACAGAGATGAAGATTTATAAGTTAAGATGCAGCATTGACAAGAACCCCAGCTAGAAAATAAAAAGAAACCATCGACTAGCTTAAAATAATTTTCAGTCTGAAAGCACACTGCAGAATGATTGTAAAAGAGCCAGTTTGGTGTGGTGGTTAAGTGTGTGGACTCTTATCCGGGAGAACCGGGTTTGATTTCCCATTCCTCCACTTGCAGCTGCTGGTGTGACCGTGGGTCAGTCACAAGCTCTGGCACAGCTGTTCTCTCAAGGACAGTTTCTGTCAGAAGTTCTCTCAGCCCCGCCTACCTCACAGGGTGCCTGTTGTGGGGAGGGGAAGGGAAAGGAGTTCGTAAGCCGCTCTGAGACGCCTTTGGGCAGTGAAGGGCGGGGTATAAATCCAATCTCTTCCTCTTCTTCTACCTCACCGGGTGTCTGTTGTGGGGAGGGGAAGGGAAAGGAGTTTGTAAGCCGCTCTGAGACTCCTTTGGATAGTGAAGGGCAGGGTATAAATCCAATCTCTTCTTCTTCTTCTACCTCACAGGGTATCTGTTGTGGGGAGGGGAAGGGAAAGGAGTTTGTAAGCCGCTCTGAGACGCCTTTGGGCAGTGTAGGGCGGGGTATAAATCCAATCTCTCTCTTCTCTTCTTCTTCTTCTTCTTCTTCTTCTAAAAAAGATGGAGCCCTGTTATGACCAACACTCCCTCTAAACTGTGGAGTCTTGTGAGCAAAAATTCTACTTTGCGAGCTACTTTGCATTAAAGTTGTGAGCCAGCGATTTGACTGCTGCATTAAATTAGTCTGCTCCAGAGCCCTCCTTCCTGAGTGAATACAAAAATGAGTGAGCCGGAGGCTAAAAAACTGAGCTAGCTCACACTAACTCAGCTGAGAGGGAACACCGGTCATGACCCCCTAGCGGGTTGCCACCTCCAGCCACCACCACTCTGGAATTAAGGTCCCTTGAGAAGGCCCAGGGTACCCTCCCGAGCCCAACCAAAATGCCCCCTTTCAAACCGAGAACCACAGGCATCGTGACCAGGCGGAGAACATTAAACAAATGGTTTATTAACACAGTATTGAGGCAAGGAAAACAAGACAAGGTGGCTTTAAAAGTTATCAGGGCTCAAAGGCAAAATTAAACAAAATCTAACGCGACTACCTGTTTCTCTTACTGGTTACTATTTCAAGGCCGCCTGCCTTTTATACCAGGCCTCTCTACCTGTACTCACTCTGTCCCAAGCGAGGGATCTTTCTCTCACCAGACCAGCCTGTCCCCTCAGTTTAACTCTGTGTGACAAGACCGCAGGAGAGACAGAAAGAACATCATTTTTCACAGTTAACAGCTGTAATGTACTCGGTCCCGACCGCGTGGCACCCAGGGGGCTCCATGTGGTCCTGCTAAACCTCGGAGCATCACTCTAATGAACAATGGACTAAGCGGATCCTAGGCTGCACCAATTGGAGGGCTAGGCTCCTGGCCAAGAGCCCATGGAACTCTCGGCCACTGTAAATAGCCTATGACAGAGTGGGGGGGTGTTTTGCTGAATTTAAGCCGGCCTGAGAGCCGGCTGAAGTCGTCTTGTTTTTGATCTTGAAATAAAAGTATGAGCTGATTTGACTCTGCTGACTCGTCAGTCTCAGTAATTTATAACAGCTTAAGTCAGAATCTCCTCACACAGTCTCTGGAAACTGATTGGCTATAACCCTCACTATGCATTATGGGGATTGTAGGCTGTCTGCTTTCTACTGCCACACAGGCCTCTCCTGGGCCCAGGCCACACCAGGCCCCACCTCCCAGTCCTACACAGATGATGATGAAGAAGAAGAGTTTGGATTTATACCCCGCCCTTCACTGCCCAAAGGCGTCTCAGAGCGGCTTACAAACTCCTTTCCCTTCCCCTCCCTACAACAGACACCCTGTGAGGTAGGTGGGGCTGAGAGAACTCTAACACAAACTGTCCTTGAGAGAACAGCTGCACCAGAGCTTGTGGCTGACCCAAGGTCACATCAGCAGGTGCAAGTGGAGGAGTGGGGAATCAAACCCGGTTCTCCCAGATAAGAGTCCGCGCACTTAACCACTACACCAAACTGGCTCTTAATTAAAAAGCCCTTAATTAAAAGCTTAAGTAATCCGTCATGTTTTGGCCTGGCACCTAAAAGAAAGTACCTGAGGTACCAGGCGAGCCTCAAGGAGACGGGCATTCCAAAGGCGGGGGGCAGTACTGAAAAACCCACCTCAGTTCTGGAGGTGGGGACACGGAGAGCAGGACTGATGAGGCATTTCATACCTGACAATCCGGGGATAAATCAAGATGGGTCGCCGTGTTAGTCTGTCTGTAGCAGAAGAAAAAAGCAGGAGTCCAGGAGCACCTTCAGGACTAACCCAATTTGTGGCAGGAGAGGAGCTTTCGTGGGTCACTGCTCACTTCTCCAGATACAAGAGGGGTTATCTGCCAGCTCCAGGTTGGGAGATACCTGGAGATTCTGAGGGCAAAGCCTGAGGATGGCATGTTTGGGGAGGGTAAGGACTTCTCATTCACCTTGAAAGCCTTTTCCTGGGGTCACCCTAAATCTTGGATGGGAGACCACCAAGGAAGACTCTGCAGAGGAAGGTGATGGCCAACCCCTCTGCTTCTCACTTGCCTTGAAAGCCCCTTGCTGGGGTCACCATAAGTCTTGGATGGGAGACCACCAAGGAAGACTCTGCAGAGGAAGGTGATGGCCAACCCCTCTGCTTCTCACTTGCCTTGAAAGCCCCTTGCTGGGGTCACCATAAGTCTTGGATGGGAGACCACCAAGGAAGACTCTGCAGAGGAAGGTGATGGTCAACCCCTCTGCTTCTCACTTGCCTTGAAAGCCCCTTGCTGGGGTCACCATAAGTCTTGGATGGGAGACCACTAAGGAAGACTCTGCAGAGGAAGGTGATGGCCAACCCCCTCTGCTTCTCATTTGCCTTGAAAGCCTGTTGCTGGGTCACCATAAGTCTTGAGTGGGAGACCACCAAGGAAGACTCTGCAGAGGAAGGCAATGGCCAACCCCCTCTGCTTCTCAGTTGCCCTGAAAGCCCCTTGCTTGCATCACCGTAAGTCATGGATGGGAGACTAGCAAGGAAGACTCCACAGAGGAAGGTGATGACCAACCCTCTCTGTTTCTCACTTGCCTTGAAAGCCCCTTACTGGGATCACCATAAGTCTTGGATGGGAGACCACCAAAGAAGATTCTGCAGAAGAAGGCAACCACAAACAACCTACAGTTGCCATTCCCCAGTTCTTGGAGGGGGATGCCCTGGTTTTGAGGGCTTCAGCCCACCGCTGGCCAGCTGGCCGGTGGGGGAAACACCACTCCAAACACCAACATCACTGTGCGATGTCCCCGACGTGCGGATGTCGTGCGGAAGTGACGTTATCACCTTGGGGACTCTGCACAGCAATGCTCTGGTTTGGGGGCAAAACTATATGGTTTGATGCTAATTTTACCATAGAGTTTAATGCAAAAAAGACATCAGTGTGTCGTGTTGCTCAGCCCTGCTCCCGGAAAGTTCCCTCCCACCCCCCAGTGACACGGACATCGTACCTGGCAACCCTAGTTTGGTGTAGTGGTTAAGAGTGCGGACTCTGGTCTGGGAGAACCGGGTTTGATTCCCCACTCGTCCACATGCAGCTGCCAGTGCGGCCTTGGGTCAGTCACGAGTTCTCTGAGAGCTGTTCTCTCAAGAGTAGTCCTCAAAAGAGCTCTCTCAGCCCCCCCCCACACCTCACAGGGGTGTCTGTTGTGGGGAGGGGAAGGGAAAGGAGTTTGTAAGCCGCTCTGAGACTCTGAGTGAAGGGCGGGGGTATAAATCCAATCTCCTCCTCCTCCTCCTCCTCCTCCTCCTCCTTCCCACCTCTGCTTCTCACTTGCCTTGCAAGCCCCTTTCTTGGGTCACCATAAGTTGGATGCACTTACACACATAAGTTAGCCCGATGGTGATTTTTGTGTCAAAGCTCTCAACATCCCTATCAAAAGACAACAAGCCTATATCAGCCCATTGATACAAGGCGCCGGGGTCCTCTGATTAGATCTCTCAATGTGTCGTAACAATGCCCCCTTCATCAGTGCCATGACCAGGGCTATTTTGGGGCAGGAGTGCACAGGAACGGCGTTCCGGCTGGCTCCCAAGTTGGCCACGCCTAGCAGGAACTCATTAGCATAATAGGCCACACCCAACTGCAGGAACTCATTAGGATTGGCTACATTCAGGGTGTGCGGCCTGACATGCAAAGGAGTTCCTGCTACAAAAAAAGCCCTGGGGTTTTGACAGCAAATAAGGTAAGCAGAATAAGAAGCAAAAGGTGGGTGGTGCCTTGCTGACTACCCTTCTGGTAACATGGGGGTGTGGCCTAATATGCAAATGGGCCATGCTATCAGGGGTGTGGCCTAATAGGCTAATGAGGTCCTGCTGTTGGGTGTGGCCTATTATGCTAATGAGTTCCTGCTGGGCTTTTTCTATAAAAAAAGCCCTGGCCATGACTTTGATCAGTCTCACACGGAAACACCCCAGTGCCTATGTAGGGGCCCAATTTAGGAGAAGGAATTCGATCACCGATCCCAAACCATCACTTGCAGTTTCATCCTCAGATAACTGATATAAAGATTTGTGAATAGTCCTGCATCTCAGATGCAGCTAGATCAGGAGTGTCAAACTCATTTGTTAGGAGGGCCGGATCTGACATAAATGAGACCTTGTTGGGCCGGACTATGCGTGTCATAAAAGGTAATGCCGGGTAGCGGAGATATAAACTTTATAAAGGACACAAACACAAAGGGTTGTGGTTGTTGTTTTTTTACTTAAAATAAGAACATGCTTAAAACATCAGCACTCTTGCGATATTTTGTTTATTTAACAGTGCCTGATCACTGACACCTCTTGCTCTGAATTCTTGCATCAAAACGTCGGTGCTGTTGCAATCTCGAGTCTGCTGTTCAGGTGTGTATCTGTAAGCTGCAAACCGATGATGACGCAGCAGCAGCAGAACCGGAAGAAGAAGCAGAAGACAGCCAGTTCCACTGTGGGCCTGATAGAAGCCCTCCGGGGGCCTGATCCGCCCCCCAGGCTGCATGTTTGATACCCTTGAGCTAGATCTTGGTATAACAGCAAAAGTAGGATCTGGCTGAAATCAGTAGACACTTGTCTCCGCCTCCTTCTCCCCTCCCCCCCAGCAAAGATATCACTGGCACCCTTGCCTCCGTGTCTCCTTCCTTTCTGCAGCATTCATATCCCAAAGTCCCGGACAAGATTTTTCTTTTGCCAAAAACATGACCTTTCACTTTGCTCTCGGCATCTGCTTTTTTATTAACATTCCGTAGCTTACATCTATGTTTCTATTGCACGAGGGTCTCCGCACTCCCATTTGAATTCTTCACAGTTTTTTCCCCCCCTGTTTCTTCCTTTACAGAGATTTGAAGAGACCAAAACTGAGGCCCGCCGGCGTCTTGCACACTTCACATCGGAAAAGTTTTAAATCCTTTTGTTGAAGACGGCAGACTGATTGACAGTCAAGATGGCTCTCTGCTGGAAGGCTTGTGTGCTGGCAGTCGTGTTGCTTCCAACGGTAAGGAGCACCAGAAATATTACATGGAGATGTTCATAAAAGTCGATATAACTCGTGCTCTGCAAGTCTAGATACATTCCTGGCTGTCGCACGAAACCCCTTCATACATCCAAAGAGAGCCAGTGTGGTCTAGTGGTTGAGGGTGTCAAACTAGTACCTGGGAGATCTGAGTTCGAATCCTTACTCGTGCCATGGAAGCTCATTGGATGGCTCTGGGCCAGGCATGGTCTCTCAGCCTAACCTACCTCACAGGGTTGCCGTGAGGATAAAATGGAGGAGAAGAGACTGATACAAGTCATTTTGGGCCCCCATTGGGGAGAAAGGTAGGGGTGTATGTGAATTAATTAAATAAATGAATGCAGCTGTTCAAGTGTACGGGGGTGGGGGGAAGACGAGATTAATTTCTCCCTTTCCCCCATGATATTTCAAATTGTGATGAAGCTGAACCTTATGTAGGGGGCGCCTAACAGACTAGCCCCCATGATTTAGGCTTAGCAGGCAGCAAACCTCTTGGGAGGGGCCGTGGTTAGGCAGTAGAGTATCTGTTTTGCATGCAGAAGGTCCCAGGTTCGATCCTCGCCCCAGCATCTCCAGTTAAAAAAGGAACTAGCAGTAGGAGATGAGAAGGACCTCTCTGCCTGAGATCCTGGAGAGCCGCTGCCAGTCCGAGTAGACAATACTGACCTTGATGGCCCAAGGGTCTGATTCAGTAGAAGGCAGTTTCCTGGGTTCATGTAAGATAAAGAGGAGTGTCCGGAAAACATCCACCAAATTTCAGTTTGATGTCTCAGTGCAGAAGGGCAGTAATGTGCCATTACAAGTAGGGACGCCCAAACGACTGCCAGTTCAGCTGACATCCTGTTCGCCGGTCGCAAATAGGGAACCAATTTTTCAACAATCGGTTCGATTGTTCGCGGGCTCGTAGCCAGGATCTTGTGGATTGTGGGGCAAATCCTTTTCTGGTGGGGTTGCCATTATTGCCGCGTCTTAAAAAAAAAAAGAAAAAGTCTGCTCCAGGAGTTGCCCAGCTTGGAGCTGGCAACCGTACAGTGTCAGCCTAACCTCACATGGCTGTTGCATGCACATAAAATGAAAGAGAGGACAACAGTGTTGTTAGGCATTTGGGTTGCACGTTAAAGAGAAAAAGTGAGCTCTGAATATATCTAAATAAATAAATAGAGTCTGCCTGTCGGTGGGGGCAGATGGTGGTGGCAGCTCTTAGAAGAAGGGGTGGAGTGTGAGACGCAAGGGCCCAGCTGACTTGGGGAAGTCCCAGTGTCTAAAACTTAGCCTGCAGTGAGAAAAAATGTACTTCCTCCTTTCTTTGCTTCTCTCCTCCCCACCCGCTTCTATCAGCTGCTTTGAGCTAGCCCCTCATGAAATGATGAGACTGCCGATAAACAGAAAGCATACCAAAGCCTGAGACTTTGGGCGTGGAAAAAGGAAGAGCTGGGGAGGGGGGAGGCGGCGGCACCGCAGCTTCTGCTCATTGGGGAAGGGGATTCTCATGTCTTTTTTAAAAAAAGGCTTCTAAAGCAGGGGTGTCGAACTCATCTGTTATGAGGGCCAGATCTGACATAAATGAGACCTTGTTGGGCCAGGCCATGCGTGTTATAAAATGTAATGCCAGGTAGCAGAGATACAAACTTTATAAAGGGCACAGACGAACACAGTTAAATATTTTTTTAAACTTTAAACAAAACATTAAAAAAATGTAATGCCGATGCTTTACCAGACTCTCTCAATCGCACAGGAGAGGCTTGCCTATCCTACCTCTCCTGTGCGATTGAGAGAGTCTGGTAAAGTAAGCTGTGATGTAGCAGCAGCAGCAGAACTGGAGAAGGAAGCAGGGAACAGCCGGGGCCTGATCTGGCCCCCGGGTCGCATGTTTGACACTCCTGTTCTAAAGTCTTTGTGGGTGATTCTCTGGTCTGTTTGTGGGTGATTCTCTGGTCCGGGCCGCAGCATGGTCAGGAAGCACAAGCCTTTAAAAATGTTTTTTTTAAAAAAGAATTTTAAAAGCATTTTCAGAAGGAAATCTTTTAGGGCTGCGCCTTTAAGGAAGGGGGCGGAACCCCGAATATCCCCACTGAAGCCACGGGCCAGGTTGCTCGTCAACCTGTTTGCGGTTGTTCGGCGGATTGCTTTGCTACATTCCTTCCTGACCGTGCTGTCCAATGCTCTTGGCTTTTCATGCTCCCTTACCGAGTTCTACAGCCATCTATGCTGCATAGCCGTTTTGCTCAGCTGGCAATTTTTCCAGTCGACAATTAGATCAGTAACAAATCATATATATCAGTCCTCAATAAATGCCGGTTCTAATAAAATCCTGCCCTTCTGGGTGTCTGTCTAAATAGTCCTTAGTGGCGCTAAACGGCTGCCAATCAGTACGAATACCATCTTGTTACGTCTCTGTTAGCATCTGTACCATGGTCTTCAATTTTCAAGGGCACAGAATGATAACCGCCTTGGTTTACCCAAAAGCAGAGTACTTACCATCTGGAATCCCTTATGGGATCTAGCCCTTTTCTGCCTTTAATTCTCTAAAACCAGGGCACCATTGTAATAGTTGTGATGTAGTTTGATCACCATTGTTTAAGGGTTAAGTTCAGGGCTATTTTGGGGCAGGAACGCACAGGAACGGCGTTCCGGCTGGCTCCCGAGTTGACCACGCCCAGCAGGAACTCATTACCATAATAGGCCATACCCAACAGCAGAAACTCATTAGGATTGGCTACATTAGGGGTGTGTGGCCTAACATGCAAAGGAGTTCCTGCTCCAAAAAAAGCCCTGGGGTTTTGACAACAAACGAGGTCAACAGAATAAGAAGCAAAAGGTGGGTGTGGCTGGATGACCACACTTCTGGTAACATGGGGGTGTGGTCTAATAGGCTAATGAGCTGTGCTGTCAGG